>APFE030713893.1:43970-78950 GCA_000404065.3 Pinus taeda
TTACATTATTATTGTTATGTAGGCTCTGATTATATAATGACCCCTTAGACTCCTATATGTAGAAAGGAGGTCTTTTCATTTGTATCATCGAAGAATTGTTCATTTATGTAATATAAAGGAGGTTGCCCCCTCGAAGACGCTGAATTCTAAGGCGTTGATATATCTTTCCTATCTTTTCTTGAGCTGGTTTCATAATGCAATTTTGGAAAGAGGAGACATTTCCAGCATTGGGATTCAGGAGATAAAAGGAAAATTGTAGATCTCGTGGAATGTGGGGGTCACAAGAGAGAGAAATTCGACCTAGGAGGGAACTCACACTCTTGGAGGAGAGAGAAAATAGAAGGAAGTGAGAATTAGGGAGAGTGGGGACCACAGGAGAGAGAATAGGCCAGAAAATTATAAATAGAGCTTGAGGGCCTTGTTACCACTCAAGCTAGAAGGGGTCCTAGGAGGGAATCCTAAAGGGGCAATTGCTAGATCAAGGGCAACAATGGAGCAATAGCCCACTATCACCTCAACTAAAGCTCCCTACTCTTTACAGACTTTCACCAATGGGAGGAGACCCCATATGATAAGGATCACAAAGATGAATAGATCAAAGATAGGATGAAGGGTCATCCTAGAGGCCTATTCATAAGAGAGGCTCAAGATTGTGGCTTGCTTGTATTGGAAGACAAGATGGAAGGCTCTCTAGGAAGGGCAGGGTAGAATTTCAAGGGTTAGGTTTTGATTATGTGTCTTATAAAGGAGATCCCTGAGCCCAAGAATTCTTGTGGAAACTTTGGCTCCAGGTGATCTTTCAAGAATTAACCTTGTTAGTGCATGGGACCACACGGGATCAAGTGGACTCGAGGTTAGGTCAAGAGGATGGGATTTAGCAACCAATGATATACTTGACCTAATTAGGGAGGGGAAAGGGATCAAGGAATGAATTTTCAATGATAGGAAATGCAAGGATCCCAGTAAGGTTTCTAGCCTAAAGGAAACCAAGGGCAAGAATTGGTCTTCAAGCTAGGGCTTGCGATATCTCAAGATCCCACTGTCGAAATCTCATGAAATTTGGAAGGCTCCTTGAGGACACACCAACGCAGTTATGGACCAAAAATCGAAGTATTTGGCTGGTGAAAGTGTGAGATAATTGATGCCCTAGGTGACCTATGTAGGTTAGGCCTATAAAAAGAGGGGAAGGTGAAAGAAATAAGCTTTAAAGTGATCACTAGAGGAGGACCAGTGCTTTTTCCTTTGGGAGAGATGGAGTCATGGAAGATTTAGAGTTTGGATTGATTTCCACTTGTCAAGGAGGCCTAAAATACAACTTCGTTGGGCATTAGGGCTTAATGGAAGTAGCTTCAACGTCATTTATACTAAGTTCAACAATATTTGGTGACTTGTCAAGACAAGGATGTCTCTACGAACATTCATTCATTCAAACATGGCCCAATCATGATACAACACTATTTAGAGATTTAATTTCCACAATTTCGTTCCAGGAAAAGCATCAAATTAACCCTAGAATAGAGAAAATCCCAATATCATGAATGTAGAAAAATAAAGAATCAAAATAGCATTAACAAAGTACTTACATATAATAGAATATATCCAATCACCAAGATATGTCAATCATAGAAGCTCCAAAACAAAGAAGAATACCCAAACATCAAAATTCATCCATTCATACAAAAAGTCTCATCCTCAAAAGATAGCAAAAATCTCACATGAAGATATGACCCAATCCAAGTGATGATAAAAATGAATTCATGTTTCTCCTATTTATACACTCATTAGTAGTTCGAATTACCTAATTTGAGCCTACATTATCCCATCAACTAAAGTGACAAGGCCACCAAACTAGCTCATAAATAAAATAATAAGCCTCCCACGAGGTCGAATAATCAATAATGCATGTCGTTCATCTCTTTAAGAGGCCTCATGAAGTCCATAAGTGTGAGAATGATGAGTTAGACTTCCAAAAGTAATGGGCAAGGGGCTGGCCCCTTGTTCTCCACATAATAAACCTGTGGTGCTCCCAATGGCTGTGAGGGCACACAAGTGACCTCATCGGTCTCCAAGTAAGTTGAAGATGCCTATAGACCATTTGTAAGGGCTCAGATGATGGTGTAAGTGATGCCACATCAACATACAAGTCTTGGGTCATTTTCCAAGTGCATGGTACATTTGTGGGGCTAGTGAACCAAGTGCACCTTCTTCGTCCAATCGGTGAATCTCGAATAATATTTGAACATCTATGAGGATCCGTGGAGTGGTGTCTACTGTTGTGGAGGCCCATGACTCTCAACACACACCCTACATGTGCCAATGTATCCCTCTAGAGAGTTAGAAACCCATATAGGGAGACCAAACTCAAGATGGAGACCACCTACAATCCTGCATAAGTTCCAATGCGTCCCCTAGCTTTCCAGTACAAGAAGTCATCAAGGAAATCGAGTAAAAGAACATACAAACCATGGACAATAGGTGGGCACTTCATAATGGCCTACACTTCCATAATGGGCTTTGGCATGTGCTAATATATCCAAGCTCCAAATGGGGTTAACCAAGTATCCCATTAGGTGGTTTCTACTCCTAAATGGGATAATATGTCCAAGGTACATCCTTTAAAAGGTGGTGGAATGTGATAACGAGATGAATGGAGTAGGGAATAAAAAGGGGTATCCTTGGGCCACATGTTGGGGTAAAAAGGTAGCTAGTAAAATGGAAGCTCACACTTGGGTATATAATTTATAGGAGGGAGCAATCGTGGTACATGAGGTGCCCTGTCACTGATTTTATACCCTTATTTATATGCATTTTTCTTTTTATGATTTATCTTTAATTAACTACTCGGACCTCAAGGGGTAAGAGCATGATGTCTGAGATATAACAATGGATACCCCCTTTTAATGTAGGGCATTTTATTTCCCACTAGGGATTGGGACAACCATGGGTTTCTATATGATGGAGGCTCATAGAGCCTGTAGGAAACAGGGTGATGGCCATGATGATGGGGTAGAGCTCAAGTATTGGCTTTTGCCCATGTGCTAAAAGTGTTTGTCCCGGCCATCTTTTGCATTTTAGGACACATTTCCTGTTGAATGTGGCCAATTATGCTTTTACTTTTCATTTTAGCCGCATCAACCTCCGAGGCAACATTCCAAGCCCAACCCAAGGTGTGGGAAAGGGGAAGGGGAGAGATAGCCCTATGTGGACCCGGGTGGCAGAACGATGAATGGGGTTATAATGAGTGGAAAGGGGACAATAGGATGAGGGAGCGGGACCACGCAACCAAAATCAAGGTTTCACATGAAATACCATCCATAAAGCCAAATGGTCAGTAAAAGAGATCCCACGAGACTAGAATCCAAGGTTAATATCCAAAAGGGGTCTAGGGGACGAGCACAGACCTAGCCCATTCTTTCCATTGAATCCCCCATTAATCCATGCCTAGAAGTGTCCATGATAGGCAAACTACAATATTCAATTACCAAATGACAAGGCATACCTTTAGGTTTGGGAGACCCATCTTCAAACATATGATCATGAAAGATGGGTGAGGGACCATATGGCTGGCTCAGATAGTGGAGAAGTGGCACAACGAGCTATTTGGTGGCTGCAGGGGGTTGTTGGCCACCAACTGAGGACCATCTTGAATAAAAAAATTCTCCTAGGGATATCACCCACAAAATGGTGGGTAACAAGCCTCACTTTGGGCATCTTTGGTCATTTTACAATTCAACCTTAGTTCTCTTGAGTTGTTTAGCTAAGACAACCGTGTTGTTCAACGCAAGGAATTTCCGAGCAGGAATTCCACCTCTACCTTTGGTGAACTTCGAGTGTCACCCTCAGAGAGTAAGGAGTCTATCTCAAGGCTTCCCTATAAGATTCATTGCAGACTAATTCCATCTAGTGTGTATTTTCTCAAGGGCGCAAAAGGAAATTTGTGGGCTTGGGTAGAACCAGCAAAAAGAGTTTCTTGGCTAGATAATTTGCAGAGATTTATCCATAAGAAGGATGAGTTTTCCCTTGGTGATTTGCGGGGCCGAGAGTGGTGCATTTTGGAGGGCCGAAATTATCTATTTCAAGGCCTACACAGGGGTTTCTAGACAGCTACCAGGTAGACATTTTGACAAAGAGATGTGGGGAGTCTGGGCTAGGAGAAAGAGGGGAGTTCTAGAGGACAATTTAACCAGAGTTGGGGGAAATTTCCAATGGTTGATTTGGACTTAATTCAGTAGTATCAATACTGTGGGGCGTTTTCTGGTTACATTGGGAAATTCGCATTTGTCGAGGGTCATCGGGGGTCAGTGCATTTAGCCCAAACACTTTCTGGGTTTTTGTGGGTTTGGTGAGAGGAGGCTAGGATTAATTTTGCAAAAAATTTTGCGCACTTCTGAAGGTAGATATCTCAGCTCCATCCAACAGCCAACAATATAAATTTTTGGAGGGTGCAGTTCACTCTGTGACAATTTCCACAACTTGGGTTCGTGAGATTTTTCTGGGTTATTTTGGGTCCCTTGTGAGGAAGCTCCAGTTAATTTCCTGAAATTGTTTTAGCAGTTTAGAGGCCCGAAGCACCATTTCCACTCCAACAACAATAGTAATTCACTAGGTCATGCGAGCTATTAGTTGGGGCCATTTCCAGCGTTTGAGACTACATCCTTCCACCTGGGTTTGGCGTGCTTGCAGTAACAAGCCCAGGTTATATGGTCCTCATCCTTGTACTTGATTTTACCATATTAATTAATAAAATGGCTCAGCTTATTTGCCTAATTTCTTGGTGTTTTGATGGTGCATGTATATTTGTGATTTTATTGTTGTAGCTTAGTTCATGTATTTGTTATTTGTCGTAAATTTCAATTTGGAATATTAAAGAAAATGAACTCCCAAGTAGATATATGCCTTGGTGATCTCAACCTCCTCTCCTAAAAAAGGAACTAAAGTCTAACATGACACTCTTTGCATAATCGAAGATCAACACCTTGGTTTTACCTAGGTTGACCATCTTTTGGAAAAGGTCACAAAAACTAGATAGGGCATCTAGATGTCTCTACAACCTCTCTGAGGTAGAAGCTCAAAGGATCACATCATCTACAAAAAGGAAAATGGATATCAGAACCCGATGAAGAAACCAACCATCCCTTGGTTAAATATGGTCATAAATGTAGGAATCTAGCTCATCAATACAATCCTAAAACAAGTCAAGGAGAGAGGACACACTTCAACCCAATGATTCTCCAAGTGAAATTGGATAACCCATATGTTATACAAAGGAAGCCAACTATCAAATCGTACAAGTGCATGATAGTACTGATAAGGGTCTCTAATATCATGTCAATGTGTTGAAGCCATTGAAAAAATGGTGATCCTTGGGACCAAGTCAAAAGATTTCAAAAATTCTACAAAGTAGCAAGATATTTTTGAAGAGTGGTGTCTCGCCTCCTTAATGATGGCCTTAAGGCTGAGAATACGGTCAATAGTCTCATCCACAAGACAAAAACCCACCTACGCTCTAGCCCTTAAGTGATGTCTCTCGAGCTCATATGATAGCTTTAAATGAAGGGTTGTACCATAGAGCTTGGATAGACAATGTGCACCATCATGATCATCCTATAATTGTTTGGATCAATCCTAGACACTAATTTGTGTATCATATGAATGGTGTGGTGGGACTATCTCTATGGGAACCTCAAGAAAACAACATGATTAACAAATTAGCAATGTTGTCTATGGAAAATGAATACCATGTTTGAAGAATTCTACATAAAATCCCTCCCCATATGTCTTTCAACTACTGTTCAACTCCCACATAGCCTATCTAATATATGCACATAAGAACAATAAGTTGTGTGATGGAGAGGAGGAGACAACAACCTAAGCTATCCGATGAAATCATAAAGCATAAACATATGGGTGAAAAGGGAATAATGGTTAAGCTCTACATGGAAGCATGAGTAGCCACAAACGATAATGCACCAAAATGCTCTAGGAGAGCAGAGAAGGGCATTTTCCAGTTCATGTCTCCTTTGGAAAATGAAGATACCTTTTCTTATAGCAAAGGGGGAACAATAGGATCTTTTTAACCAAGAATAGGAGGCAAGGTCATGCAAGAGGGTGTGATGGAGCTCCCTATGGTGGATTCTCCACTCCTCATCATACCAACAATTCAAAGAGTAAGACTTAATTGGAAGACAAGGAGGAAAATTTAGTGACATGGGTATAAGAGATAAGGACTACTTCCCAAATGGTTGAGAAGAGAATATAATATTTAGATGAAACTAACTCAAGGAAATAAATGGGAGAGGGGAAGGAGGAACAAGTGAAGGTGGGAAGAATAAGAATCTAAATCCCCATCATTGAACAAGATGGTGGTTCAAGGGGGGAACATTTAAGGGAGAAGAGGTATGAGCTAGGGGGATGTGGAAGGATATAAGAGTATAGATCTAAATGGATTGAGATAACAAAAAAATGGTAGGCACATGGTACCAGGCCTTGTAGCTCTCGTGTGTTGTCAGTGCAAAATGGCCCTATACAATCAATAAAGATTCTCCCTAATGGAAGCTACTAATTAGACCTTACATTGTTTGAAATAGGAAATCTATTCAAATTATGGTATGACAACCTCTTATCGGTTTGAGGGGTTTACCAATTATGGCCTTGTTATCCACTAGCATGTAGGGGTAGCTAGAAGATTGGTTCACTGGTGATTTTTATCACAATCAATAGTTC
Source organism: Pinus taeda (assembly GCA_000404065.3). Taxonomy (NCBI): domain Eukaryota; kingdom Viridiplantae; phylum Streptophyta; class Pinopsida; order Pinales; family Pinaceae; genus Pinus; species Pinus taeda. The sequence goes on from APFE030713893.1 coordinate 50,694, forward strand.
CACGAATGAGATCTATGGTTATGCATGGATATTTTCCAGAGATTGTTCCCATCATTTGCTCAGATGAACCTCATGATGTTGCACCTTTTCCTCTTTCTCACACACATGATGATGATTTCCTTTAGATGTTATCGGACATGGTGATCAATGGTGTATTCCATAATTTCTCATAAAACTCTAAATTGTTCTCTTACTAGGTTTTACTGTGGGGTGTTCATAATTGACCTCTAGATAAGTGTGATTGTACTACTAACAACCTAGGTAGTGTTTCAAGTCATTTTTCATAATCATTTTCCATAGCCATTTTTCCAAGACTTGTCATTTCATCACCATTTCCGTGCATTTTCTTTTCCCCCTTCTTGATTGAATTATCATATACCATTGTAGCAAGGTCCAAAACAAAAATTCCATGTATGAAAAGGCCTATTAAAAAGAAAACTAAGAGCTCAAATGCTTAAAGTACGAGCAACTAAAGTTAAATGATATGCATGAGCCATGCAACCTTGTTATAAATCTCAATTTCCCCAAATCCCATTCTCAAATTAAAAAAGTGGGGGACCAAGCAAATAAAAAAGATAAAAAAAGAAAAGGGGTAGCAAGAAAAAGAGACTCAAGGAATAGTAACTCTATGCTAAGTGCTCCTTCTAAAGACGCACATGTGGAACAATAAATGTTAACTCCTAGATCTTAAAATATTAGACGAAGACCTCTTTGATTATCCAACATGATATGAGGGTTAACTCATGAAAACACCTTTTCACTTGTACCACATTCATCACATCACCTACACCTAACTTAAAGTCCTAGTAAGTACATCTTATCTTAGAGTTTCCATACGTAATTAAAGTTAATAATGTCTACACTATGGTCAAGTTAGGAAGGGATAAATTAAAAGAGTCATTGAACTATTAAAAGATGTCACATAATGGTTCAACACCCCTTGACCCATATTTGCAAGAAATTATCATCACTTTAGAGGAGACACATACATTGGGCATTGTGAAGTGCACTAGGAGATGTGATGTTATCATTGGCATGTTAAGGATCTTGCTTACATGGATCTTTGAGGTTGTAATGCCTTGGAGGACTCACCCTCATGTTTATTGGAGCAACTTGGAGAGTGACTCACCTTGGAGTGCTCCCACATGCCGCAAATGTGGGTAATTTCATCTCTTTCAGGGGTTGATTTGGTTGTTGAGGTTGTTACCTTGGTTTGAAGAGGAAACCCAGGGCTCTTTTGACCACTTTCTACCTCTAATTGGACACCTTTGTATATGTGGCATAAGGAATTCATATTTTATTGAATTTGTTGACGATATCTCCCTAGTTAGTTGAGGAGATAATGGTTCTTTATGAATTTCTAGACTAGATATAGGATTTTATTTCTATTCTATTGAGGAGGTTGTTGGTTTTCTTCTCTATATAAGAGAAACTTATCTCATTTTAAATTTTGCTACAAGCTAAAGGACAAGAAACTCCCAAAACGTTTTGTTTAAGAGCAAATTTGATGCTATGGATGGTTAGCTAGAGCACTTTCTTGGAGGAGTTATTCATGTGGATACTTATTTGATGGATGAACGTTCAATGTATGGTCTTGTATGTCAATTTTTGGCTAATACCCTTCTCTAAAAATTTTGTTGTGTTTACTTCCAAAAAAGTCAAGTGTGGCTATATTTATCAAAATTTGGTTGTATTCCATCTTGATTGTTGCTTAGTAGATTCCCTCTCAAGTCTTGTGAAATTTTTTGTTCTAGGATTTTCCTTTGACATTCTTGAAATCACTTAAGCTGTGAAAACAATTTCATAGGGCTTGAGTGCTTCAACCCTATTTATCTTTTTATTCCATTGAGCTTCTCAAGAAGAGCCTTCGTTGAACCCCCCAATGCAAACTGGTAGGTAGCCACCAGTGACTTCTTCTAGTCAAACAAAAAATTATATTTTTGTCTTTTCCTTTTGTTTTAAGTAGATCTGGAAATTGTTACTTGCAAATAAAAATTCAGCCCCAGAAACCCTAGATTGGTTGATAGATTCCCTTTATTATGAGCTAAACATTATCTTTTGTGGAAATCTATCTGGCTATCTCAAAAGCATTTAATTAGGTTAACTATATCATCTTACATGGTTGATGTAATTCAGATTTGATAAGTGGCTATAAATTGTCAGATTTGCATATGTTTAAACCCTAGATTCATACAATTTCACATCTATTTTCACTACAGTTTTGCAAATATTATGACATATTTGTGGTTTGAATATTTACAATTTTCCAACATCTAGTGTCTCTTTTTTTTGTGATTATGGAATAGGTCCACAAGAGTTGGTTTCTCCTAAAACTTTATTTTTTTTGTTTGTAAAGTTAGGCACTTTGCATTACATCAAAATAAGATTACATAGACTTATATTATCTGCTACTAGACTGCCTGAAGGGGAATTATATGCAATGTTCCAAACTTAAACAAACAGTGATATGCAAAAGGAAAAACGATTTATACACAGGAAAAAAATTAAACAATCATCAAATGCTCAATACACTCCAGAATTAAGAACCAACTGAGTCATTTTATTAATGGAATAGAGAAAGTACAATAGCATGGAGAAATGCACCTGGGCTTGCCTCAAGGGAAAGCTTGACAAAACCCAAGTGATAAACAATAATCTCAAATCTGGAAAATAAATACTCCTCTAATGCTCTACACTCTCCCATAGAAACTACACTGCTGGCTGAAAAGGAATTGCGAGAAACCTAGTCTCCAGTGCTCAGAAAATACTGAAACTTTATATCTAGGACCCTTATCAAAAACCCAGAAATGGTTTGGCTAGATTTTGACCTACCAAATTCGGCCTCCAATAGGCCCTACGCCCTCCAAACTGCTCAAGGAATACAGCATGCAAGGAACACCAACGAAATCCTCCTCAAAGCTCCAAAAGTGCAGCAGTCACCTCTCCAAATATTTCCCTTAACCTCCATGCTAAAATTCAGCCTCAAAGACTAATACTCTACCCTCCCATGTGAGCACCCAGTGTTGTCTCTACGCTGGCCCAGGAAGTGCGAAACCCACCCTGCAAGGTAGCACACTCCTCCAGCTCGAAAACTCTCCCAAATACCAAAAATCCTCCTATGCCTCCTCTCCGGAAAATCTCTCACCCAAACTCCACTTCAAGACACCACAAGCAAACTCAGCCTCCTCTTCACTGAGTCCCCTAGTAATATGCACCACCTAGAGATGAATGCAATTGCTAGAAATCACAATGAGACCTTGCTCCTGAAGAAATGAAGAAAAACCTTCCTAGGGTGGCACTCGAAGTCCCCCGAAGAAAGGGTGAGCTCTTCGCTTGAAGAACTCGTATTGAACAGCGAGTGACTTGGCAAAGCAGCTCGAGCAACCAAAGAGAAATCGATATGCCAAAAGGATGAATGAGATGAGGAGAGTTGCCTTCCTCATATAGATTTTGTGAAGCACTTTTCCCTCCAATTCTGCCTCCATCCTGGGCCCTCACTTAACCATATCCATGCAAAACTTAACCGCAACCAAAATAATTTTCCCTAAGTCTAATCTCCTAATAAAATCGAATGGGACCCACTATAAAAATTAATCTTGTTCCAAAATAATTTAGGAAGGGACATTACAGTCCTCCCCTCCCAAATGTTGCTTGTCCCCAAGCAACTTCAGTGTTGGAAGCTCAATATGTGCTCATCCTCCCAAGTAGCATCCTCATCTAGCAAGCTCCTCCAATGCACCAAAAATTGTGTGCTCTAGCAGTGACTGAACAAGCGCCCTCTCTAAGGATGGATCCCCACTATCCCTGCAAACTTCACCAGGGTCCCAAATATGCCATTGGATCATCCCTGATCGTTGTACTATCCTATGGTGGAGGATTTCCTCAATACCAGGATCCCAGCCAACCTGATCAACGTGAAGCTCCCCTTGCTCCACTCACTATCCTGTTAGGTAGGGGCGTTAGAACCCCTCTATTTACTGCCAATAAGTAGAGCATCCTAACGATGTAAAACTCCGTCCAAATCCTCATGAAGCTTCTCTACTGAATAGTCCACCCTATGCACTCTGATTGTGGGCCCCTAAAGATACAACTCAATCCCCATGCAAATGAAGCCTCTCCTGCATGAGCTCCTCCCGAAATCCTCTTGCTGGCCATCCTGCCATGCTGATGAAGTCTCCCACGACATTAGTAAATCACGGAAACCCAGTGGAAAATCTAGAAGACCCTCTCCTGTAGAGACCAACTCACCTCTATGGGTAGCTGAACTGCTAAGTACTGTGATGTTAGTGCCCCCTACCCAGCATAGCAAGAAACTATCCTATTGACCCCATGACACTCTGGTCATCACTAATTGTCTAGCACGCTCGTACCATAACCTCGCTCGCATAACTCTCGGTCACAATCTATGCGATGATAGAGGTTATGCCCAACCTCCCAAAGCGCCTCAATAGTGGCAATGCCTATCGCCCCATGGATGGACCCAATCTTGAGCAACAATCTGCCTCGCCCTATGGTGAGGTCTTTAGTGACTCCCCATGTGTCTACCTGTGAATGAATTTGTTTGCCTGTTATTCTGACCAGGCTCACTAAGGAGTGGAGTATCCCATCAATCCACTAGATCCTTGGATCCCATAACCATGCTAGAGGTCCACAACCCCAAATCCTCTTTGCCTGCTGCTGTGTTATGCTACTAGCTGTTGGGACCCCTCTGTGTCCCGTCTCTGTCTCCTGTAGGTATCCAATAGGGAGACATCGAGCATCAAGAACCTGTGCTATGAATATCCAACTACTCTATGCCATCCAAATCACATAGCGAGATATGTTATCCCAACTCCTGATGATGTGCTCAAGTACTATTGGAAGCCTAGGCATCATCCTACCAACAAGGACTACCTTCCTCTACACCTCATGCTCATCTAATGCCTCGAGTTGTTCAACTAAAAAAGCACCATGTAACTCCCTCTTGGTCACCTCCCCTAGTGTGAGCCTAGGGGTGGAACATATGCTACCTTAACAATCAACCATGCCATCCCTAAGCCTGTATTCGTCAAATTGTGCACCTACCAAGTGTCTCAACTGGAGAGTCTCCTCCCGGCTCATGACATGAGGTGTCTCATCTAACTACCTAGGGTGAGCCTCCCAAGCCCTATTCCCTGAATTGAGAGTGTCAAGGGGAAATAAACAAATACTTTGCAACTGTAAACAACACCAGAGGAGGATGGGTATGATCAAGAGTCCATCGGAATGCTCAAGAGTAATCCTATGGACGACCCCCTCTCTATCTCAAATCTGTTGATAACCCCCTCGAAGCCCTGTCGCCACTAAACATGGTGTCCCTAGATGCTCAACACTGTCCTCATCGATCCTAGGTGGGTTGCATCCAATGGTACACGTAGTGCCCCTATCCATAAGTCTCTTGGGAGGCAATGCTCCAAGTGCCCGCTGCACCGCATCATCTACAACTGCATACCACCCAGTATGGTCGCACTCCTCGACATGCCACTGTACACCACAACGTGTCCCAGTACACCACTGGATACTCACGACTACGACTAGCTGCTATACCATCATGTATCGTCCTGTGTCCCACCTATGTCACTGCATATGTCACTCCATGCATGTACTCAATGCGATGTGAAGCACTTCCACTCCACAATGCAGTCCAACATACTACGACACACCCCCATGCGTCTCCATGCCCATCAACAAACCACTACTCCACGCTAGATGCTCCTACCCATCCCTAGATGTGATGGCCTAAAGTTGTGTCCATATGCGTCGGCCTACACTCGATCTATATCATCACCTCCACCATTGCATCACTATGCTCTCCGATGAGGAGATCTCCCCTCCAAATCCTCTTTGAGGGACCCAAGAAGTGAATCTCCCTAGGTGCTAGTAACAATGCCACCATTGCTCTGCTCCTCCATGTCCTCCATGTCCCACACGAATGTGAAGAATCCCCAACTCCATACAAGGCACTGTCATGTGGCCTATCAATGCCACCTCCTCCGACAAACTCCCGCAACAGTATGATGATCGTTGTGTGATCCCATGCATGACTGTCATACCAAGACAACCCAAGGAGTCTGCCCACAAACTGGTTGGCCGCTGGTACTGGCCAAAACTCCCCTAGCGAATGTGTGTGCTCAACCACTAGGCCAACTACACCACCACGGTAGCAGTCAACCAGTATATCTGGGGAATGATAGGTAGTCCCACCTGGATCCCAATTGTAGTATGGGCTTCCAATATACCCAATGCATGAAATCTCTTGCTGAGCTTCATGTCGGTCCACTACCATCTCCATAGCCCACTGCACTGGGTACCAACTCAGAATCTCTCGCCATCCAACCCGAAGAGAGGGATTGAATATACGAACTCTCATACGTAGGACAAGCTCTCCATCCGGCGAATGATGCACCCTACACCGCTCATGTCGCCTCATCTCATCAACCTAGTCAACACATAAAATATGTCGAAGTGGCTTTGCCTCTCTCCATCCAAGGTGTAGAGGCAAACTACTAACGCTACAAGCTGTGAAAATTCCTAGATCTAACAATCTCAAGAATCCTACTACAACCAGCTGAATCTACTTCACCTAGATTGTAAATTACATTACAAACTTATTTCAAATTTCTTCTTGAAACGTTGAAGTAAATTACTGAAGCAGCCTACACCAAATTAAATAAGATTCTAAAAAATAGAAACTGAGCAAGGAAATACAAACACATAGTACACCGTTATTTTTGGACAAATGTCCCCTAAAAAACCCAATGCGGAAAAACCAGTGCAGCATCTTTGAGGGTTTTATAATTATGCAGAAGAAAATCTAAGTACAATTCTAGGATGCTCAACTAGAAATCCAATACAGAGAGAATACTGGACAAAATATTGGTGAAATGATCTCACCCTGTCACTGGGAGAATCAGTGATTGATCTTGCTGAACAAGAGGCTTTGCGTCACCCTCTGCGTGGCCTCTACACAAAACTGCGTCACTCTCGACAGTTTTTGCATCACCCCTACTCGGTATTATGCTGCAACTCTTCTGGATCCTCTGCTGGCTGAGAAAATCAATCTTCTGCCTCCCAGACTCACACCTCGGTTACTGGAAACTGAAACTCCTCTTCCCTTGGCAAGAAACTCGACTTCCCCTCAAGGACTATGTTGCCTTTGTGACAACATTGTGTGGGCCAGTGTCAGTCGTTCTCTAGACATATTTCTATCCTCCCTCTGCCTCGTACTCTTCGGAAATTCCTTCTTCCAGATTCTCACTACCTGTCTGCTGTAAGAAATCTCCTCAATCAATTTTTCCTCCAAAGAACTTCTCACTTCAAAAAATCGATTTTCTTGATCTCTCACTGTGTTTTCCAAATGACCCTCAAGCCCCTTCTTATATCTCTTTGTTGGACAACCAACGGCCTAGATTAATTCCTAATCAAAGGGTCTTATCGCTTTGACTTGATCTCCGTCTTTTTCTAGAAGATTCACCCACAAATAGATTAATACCCATTAATATTTTGATTTTCCTAAGTTTAGACTTAGGAACCCCATTAAAAATATTAATTATTTTAATAAAATCGTTTCTAGGTGGAATTTCCCAAAACGGTTTCGGGGTTCTTTGGAATGCATGTGCTCAAGCCTCCCTGCAAAATTTGAGGCCTAGAGCACATTCGATGCTACCCCAAATAATCACTCCCTCTTAGTGAGGAATGTGCTCTAGCAATATACTGATGTTGCACACTGCTCTGACTCTGAAGCATCGTCCTCTGCGCTGCTAATGTTTGACATGTTGTCCACCAACTACTGACACTACCACTTCCACTGCTACATTTGTACTACAACTCCCTCTCAAATGTTGCATCTTTTATCTTGCTAGCACTACCACTGCTAACATTGCATCCATACTGCAACTCAATTGCTGAGAGAAGCAACTGAAAAACATCCAAAATTACGACATGAATGCTAGAACTAATTGCTGCTAGTATCTGCGCTGCTCAGACTCTGGTGCTCCTAGCCACTATAACTGTCTCCCCGACACTCCTCGGCTCCAACCAACACTAGTCCATCCTGCTACTACAAAACTGGGTTGTTATAGCAAGGTATTGATCCAAGAGGTGGAATCCTCAAGGATCGTGCCCATCTGCAACTCTATCGAACTATAGTTCTAGATCAACCCACCACCCCACCACCCCCCTGGAGGTATCTTGGTTGTCATGGCGAACTTCTCTTCCTATTCAATCTTTGCAACTGTAACCTTAGGATCGTACTTCTCATCCTTTTCCTTTTTCTTCAAAGGACATTGGGATGCATAGTGGCCCGTCTCGCCACATCTGAAACACTTCACCTTGGAGACGTCCTTCTTTCGTCTCTGTTGCCCCTGCTGCCCCTTCGATGCAAGGGCTGCATTATCCTCCTCCTCTACTTTGGGCTTTGACCCACTACTTACGCTGCTTCCGTCAAGTTTGACCTTGCCTAGGTCTCTCCTCAACTCCTCTTGTTTTAGAGTTGCCCACATCTCATCCCAATCAGGTAATGCTGCTCTGCCCAGGATACTCTGAACAAATACTTGCCACTCATCCGAGACAGAATTTAGGGCCAGTCTCATTAACTCTGAATCCTGAGGTGTGTGCCCCACAGCCAACAACTCATCACTAGTCTCCTTCAGTTTCGTGAGGAATAGATCCACACGTTCTCCCTTCTGCATCTAAGAAGATCTCAGCTTTTGCTCCAAGTACATCTTCCGTTGCTTAGAAGATCCCTGATACAACATGGCCAAAGCATCCCACATCTCCTTAGCAGTTGCTTTTCTAGCAACGTGGCACACCATGTGATCCTTGACTCCATCCAGGATCATCCTCTTAGCCTTTTCCATCTCAGCCTTGTACTTCTTTAGCGGATCTGCATCCGCAAGTTCAGTGACCACACTATCGACATGTGTTAAGGGTATGCTCATCTAGAAGGAAAGATATTCTAGCCTTCCAGATGACGTAGTTGGAAGCTCCGTCCAACCTGTCCTCATCCCTCAAGCCACTGGTTTCCATATCCTCCACAAAATGTTGAACAACTCCCTCTTTCTCCCTACTGCGTAGCTTCTAGGATGGCTTATGCACTCCCTGATGGAGTCGGTAAGTCTTCTTCTCCTCTGTTGTCCAACAAATGAGAAATGTTAATTTCCTCAGCAAGAAATCACTAGGGAAGTATTCCCTCACTATGTGATCTACTTCCTTCTTTCAATGACTTTTCTGCCCAGCACTGAGCTTGTAGAAAATCGCGTCCCTCTAGCTTTGCACTGAGGCTCTACATGGCTCCCTCTGTGTTAAAATTGGAAACTAGGGCCAAACTCCATGTGGGTCACCTTATTCATGGCTGATAATATTTTTCCTAGATTCCTCTCATCGAGAGGTGTAGGATTGATCTAAAGATCATCCGATTCCGATAAGTATTTATGGAGATATGAATTTATTTTGATTATTGACAAATTATCAAAGTCGGCCAGCAACTTATGTAGGCTCAGACGCCGAACGGAAACATCTATTCACCTTCAACGTTTGGATATAAATACAGGATGACTCCTCCTCATTTGGTCACTCACTACTCATCATATCTCTCTCTCTCTCCTACGCAGAAAAAGAGTCTCTTCTCTCTCCTACGCAGAAAGGCTCTCTCTCACCCGAGCCGAAACAGGTCATTCGAAGTCTTGGACTAGTGCACGACGAAGTCTTGGACTGATGCGCGGCGAAGTCTTGGACTGGTGCACGACAAAGTCTTGGCTGATGCGCGGCGAAGTCTTGGACTGGTGCACGGCGAAGTCTTGGACTGGTGCACGACGAAGACTTGGACTGATGCGCGGTGAAGTCTTGCACTGGTGCATGGTGAATGACTCTCCGGTGGAGACTTGACGATTTTGATCTAGGATTTGCTACCCTAGTTTAGGGTTGATCTAGGGTTTGCCGCTGCTGATATAAATCAGATCTTTGTACTATTTCTCTCTGCTGAATTATTGAAGATAAAAGAGGATTTGATCAAAGGGATTCCTCATATTGGGGTCTGTCCCTGGCTAGCCACCACATCTTGTGTCTCTTGTCTTGGCTTGTTTTTTGTTGATCGTTTCAATGTTCTATCTGCACTTTACTTAATGTACATGTGATTAGTTCTCCTATCGAGGCATCCTAACCATGCAGTTTGGGACTCATGGGAAGTACCTCTCATTTGATCAATGAGCAAGGAAATGAGGATAGGGACCATAGTAGTTCTATCAATGGGCGCATCGTTGTATCTACCGTACTCCCTATGCTAGGATGACCTCCATTGGTCTAGGATCAATGATATTGGTCTGGGACCAGTGAGAGTAGTACACCCTCTGAAACTGACTTCGGGTCAGTAAAGGACTGGTCTGGGACTAGTGAAAGTGGTACACACTCCAGACTGACTTCGAGTCATGGAGGATGGTCTGAGACATCCTCGATCACTTCTTCTTCTTCATAGTTCGAGCAAAGCAAAACAGAACAAAGCAGAGAAGGGGTCAAGTTGTACAAGGCAATGCATTTGATGGATGAATAGTAGTGACGATCAGACGAATTGCAGATGGAGTTCTCTCATCTGAGCCGAAATAGGTCATTAAGTGTCTTGGACTGGTGCACGACGAAGTCTTGGAATGGTGCACGGCAAAGTCTTGGACTGGTGCGCGACGAAGTCTTGGATTGGTGCGCGACGAAGTCTTGGACTGATGCGCGACAAAGTCTTGGACTAGTGCACAGCGAAGTCTTGGACTGGTGCACAGTGAATGACTCACCGGTGGAGACTTGACGAGTTCGATCTAGGGTTTGCTGCCCTAGTTTAGGTCTGATCTAGGGTTTGCTGCTACTGATATAAATCATATCTTTGTACTATTTCTCTCTGGTGAGTTATTGAAGATAAAAGAAGATTTGAGCAAAGGGTTTCCCCATATTGGGGTTTGTCCCTAGCTAGCCGCCACATCTTGTGTCTCTTGTCTTGGCTTGTTTTCTGTTGATCATTTAAATGTTCTATCTGCACTTTACTTAATGTACATGTGCGCGACGAAGTCTTGGACTAGTGCACAGCGAAGTCTTGGACTGGTGCACAGTGAACGACTCACCAGTGGAGACTTGACGAGTTCGATCTAGGGTTTGCTGCCCTAGTTTAGCGCTGATCTAGGGTTTGCTGCTACTGATATAAATCAGATCTTTGTACTATTTCTCTCTGCTAAATTCTTGAAGATAAAAGAAGATTTGATCAAAGGGTTTCCCCATATTGGGGTTTATCCCTGGCTAGCCGCCACATCTTGTGTCTCTTGTCTTGGCTTGTTTTTTGTTGATCATTTAAATGCTCTATCTGCACTTTACTTAATGTACATGTGATTGCTAATCTGTGGCTAATAAAAAGAAAGATAAGTAAACTGCTCTAAGCATAGAACATACCATAACTTAAAACTCTGCCTCGGAAAATTCTCAGTCCGACAGTCTTACTTCTCTGTTGGATCACTTAGAGAGAGACACCCACGAAAATATAGCCCTCCTAGCTAGAACTGCGCAATCCCTCAAGGGATTTGAACTGTTGCTTGCTGCAACAAGTTGGCCCTTGCCTCAGTGCTAGATCTGCGCTTCCTATTTCACATCAACATCTTTGATACCATGTGAAAATTCCTAGATCTAACAATCTCAAGAATCCTACTGCAAACAGTTGAATCTACTTCACCTAGACTATAAATTACATTACAAACTTATTTCAGATTTCTTCTTGAAACATTGAAGTAAATTACTGAACCAGCCTACACCAAATTAAATAAGATTCTGAAACATAGAAACTGAACAAGGAAATACAAACACATAGGACACCGCTATTTTTGGACAAATGTCCTCGAAAAACCCAATGCGGGAAAACCGATGCAGCAACTCTGAGGGTTTTATTACTATGCAGGAGAAAATCTGAGTACAATCTAGGATGCTCAACTAGCAATCCAATATAGAGAGAATACTAGACAAAATATTGGTCAAATGATCTCACCCTGTCACTAGGAGAATTAGTGACTGATCCTGCTGAATTGGAAGCTATGCGTCACCCTCTGCGTGTCCTCCGCGCAGAACTGCGTCGCCCCTACTAGGTATTACGTTGCCCCTCTTCTGAATCCTCTGTTGGCTGAGAAAATCAATCTTCTGCCTCTCAGACTCACACCCTGGCTACTAGCAACTGAAACTCGACTTCCCATCAAGGACCGTGTTGCCTCTGTGTTAACACTGCGTGGGCCAGCGTCAGTGTTTCTCTGGACGTTTTTTTGTCCCCCCTTTGCCTCATACTCTCCGGAAATTCCTTCTTCCGGATTCTCACTGCCCCTCTGCTGCAAGAAATCTCATCAATCGATTTTTCCTCCTGAGAAATTCTCACTTCAGAAAATCAATTTTCTTGATCTCTCAGTGTGTTTTCCAAATGACCCTCAAGCCAGTTCTTATATCTTTCTGTTGGACAACCAATGACCTAGATTAACTCCTAATCAAATGCTCATATCGCTTTGACTTGATATCTGTGTTTTTCTAGAAGATTCACCCACAATTAGATTAATAGCCATTAATATTTTAATTTTCCTAAGTTTAGACTTATGAACCCCATTAAAAATATTAATTATTTTAATAAAATTGTTTCTGGGTGGAATTTCCCAAAACAGTTTCTGGGTTCTTTGGAATGCATGCACCCAAGCCGCCCTTAAAAATTTGAGGCCTGGAGCACATCTGATGTTACCCCAAATCAACACAAGTCCCATCTATGTATGTCTGAAGATGGTTGCTCTCATGCTCTAAAGTGCACTCTAATGGTACCATTAGGGAATCCAATTGTTCCCCAATGTGAGTCAGTTTGGTCGTTGACTCATCACAGACCACTCTCATGCCCTCCAACTCCTCATTTGTTGTAGAATGGCCTCTCGTACTGTAGTGAACTTCTCTGTCAATGCTAGAAGGTCGGCCTGGAGCTGATGAAATTGCCATGGGTATCTATCACCTGTAGACTCAGTCATAACTTTGGATACCTCAACAACTATTGACATCTCATCCATGGGTGACTCCTCCTTGACAGATGGCTCTATGTGTGTAAGCTCTATCCTCTCCACTAAGGTGTCAACTGGGGCTATCAAAGAGGTCTCGAATAATGGTGACTCCTGCGCCACACCGGGAAAATCAATGTGCTCCTCACCAACATGTGGGCTCTCAACATCATTCTCAACCTCCTCCTCAGGCTCCTGATATCTAAATCCAGGTCTCCACTAGCAAAAGCGCCCATTGGTCTCACCTTCTAACTGTCCTTGTCCTGCCTGCTCCTTTTCAGGAGACCTGGTGCCCAAATTCTGTCGGCTTTCCCCACATGGTGTAGGTGGTTGTACTCCCACAACTTCTGCACCTCTAGTGTCTCTGTTGTAAGGGCAAGGATGGATCTAGTCTAACACCTTCCTCAATTGAGCCAACCTCTCATCATTCCAGCGGATTCCACCCCAGAATTCCTGCATACTAAATCTCCCTTGAGCCATTGGTGGTGTACGGTGTAACCCGTCACTGTGCGTACATGCCCAAATCTCCCATGATCTTACTGGTTACCCACAGCTAGGCCAAGATCATGCTCCGATACCACTGTAATGTTACAAACTTAAACAAATGGTGATATGCAAAAGCAAAAATGATTTATATACAGAAAAAATTAAACAATCAGCAAATGCTCAATACACTCCAAAAATGAGAACCAGCTAAGCCATTTTATTAATGGAATGGAGCAAGTACAATAGTACGGAGAAATTCACCTAGGCTTTCCTCAAGGGAAAGCTTGATAGAACCCAGGTGATAAACAATAATCTCAAAGCTGGAAAATAATTGCTCCTCTAATGCTCTGCGCTCTCCCCAGAAACTACACTACTGATTGAAAAGGAACTGCGAGAAACCTTGTCTCTGGTGCTTAGAAAATATTGAAACTTTATATCTAGGATCCTTGTCAACCCATAAAAACCTAGAAATGATTTGGCCGTATTTGGACCTCCCAAATTCAGCCTCCAATATGCCCTACACCCTCCAAACTGCTCAAGGAATACAGGCTACAAGTAACACCAATGATATCCTCCTCCAAGCTCCGAAAATGCAGCAATCACCTCTACAAATATTTCCCTTAACTTCCACGGCAAATTTTAGCCTCAAAGACTGATACTCTACACTATTAACTGAAAAGGAACTGCGAGAAACCTCGTCTCCGGTGCTTAGAAAATGTTGAAACTTTATAAATGGGTCCTTGTCAAAAACCCATAAAAACCCAGAAATGATTTGGCCGTATTTTGACCTCCCAAATTTGGCCTCCAATAAGCCCTACGCCCTCCAAACTGCTCAGGGGATACAGCCTGCGAGTAACACCAAAAAAATCCTCCTCCAAGCTCCGAAAATGCAGTAATCACCTCTCCAAATATTTTCCTTAACTTCCACAGTAAATTTTAGCCTCAAAGGCTAATAATCTACCCTCCCACTTGAGCACCCAGTGCTGCCTTTGCGTTGGCCCAAGAAGTGCGAAAGTCACCCTACAAGGTAGCACACTCCTCCAGCTCCAAAACTCTCCCAAATGCCAATAATCCTCTTATACCTCCTCTCCGGAAAATCTCTCACCCAAACTCCACTGCAAGACACCACAAGCAAACTCGGCCTCCTCTTCACTACGTCCCACAGTAATACGCACCACCTAGAGATGAATGCAATTTCTGAAATCACAATGAGATCCTCTTCCTAAAGAAATGAAGAAAAACCTTCCTAGGGTGGCACTCGAAGTCCCTCGAAGAAAGGGTGAGCTCTTGGCTTGAAGAACTCGCGCTGAACAGTGAGTGACTTGGCTAAGTAGCTCAAGCAACCAAAGAGAAATCGATATGCCAAAAAGATCAACGAGATGAGGAGAGCTGCCTTCCTTATATAGATTTTGTGGAACACTTTTCCCTCCAATTCTCCCTCCATCGTGGGCCCTCACTTAACCATATCCATGCAAAATTTAACCACAACCAAAATAACTTTTCCTAAGTCTAATCTCCTAATAAAATCGAATGGTACCCACTAATTCCAAAATTGGCCCCATAATATAAAAATTAATCTTGTTCCAAAATAATTTAGGAAGGGACATGACATTATACCAATAGCAGCGGTTCAAAGCTTTTAGGTTAACTAGAGCTTCTTTTAAACAAAAAACTAATATAAGTGGGTTGGCTATGCCGAAACTTTACATGTTGTAGCATGGCTAAACAAAAATGACTGCTAGAGATGTAAACAAAAAAATAGTAAATCATAATAGCTAATGGGAAAAAACTCCAGACATTTGCAGCTGTCGGTCACCATCCTCATCTGAGGAAAAGGAGATGTTGATCTCCTAGCAAGAATAGTTAGTTTCTGATCAATGTGATTGATTTTGTTGTTGACTATCTGCTCAGTCAGTGAGCACTCTCCCCATAAGAATTTTGGTATGCCAGTGAACATTGACTACTTACATGTACTAATAAAATCATGACTGAATAGAGATCCCTGTATCAGGGATCCATTCATGAGTGGTAGCATCAACATGGGGCTTGTAATGAAGCACCAGCAATGGTACACATCGAATTCCACCTATTCAATTTCTTGCAAAACCATCTTAAAACTTTATTATTATTATAAATTTGAATCTCCTAAAACTTTATTATCATTATTAGTATTACACTCACCTTCAGATAGAGAATGATTTCAAGTTTGTTCTCACCTAAGAGGGAAAACTAGTGGTGACATACCTTATGAGTAGTGGATATGTTAGTTATGGGGATACTTTAGTTATGTAAGATGGAGCTCAAAGCGAAAGAACACTTCATTCTCCTTGATCATATTTTTACATATTGGACAAATTGTAAAGAATAGATGTATGTTGCCCTTTTCATTAGAGATGATTTCGAGGGATTGGCTCTATAAGGCAGCTAAGGTTCGAAACTCGTGTATCAAAAAAAAATCCAACCATGTTAAGGGTTCGTATGGCCCAAAAAAAGTGTGATCCCCGGGTGATTTTGATAGCTTAGATGCCCCTAGGTCACAACTTCTTCAACCACAAGCTTATCTTGCAAATCATGAACATGCTACCAAACCAAGAAAAACAAAAGAAAAAGTTTAATTAATAGAAAGTAAAATTTTAGTCAACGGATCTTTGCTCGAGTTGTTTGGTGAACAATTCATTTCCTCATTTGTGTGGGTTCAAGTCTTTGGAACACTTCATTCTACTTGATCATACTTTTACATATTCAAGGACAAACTGTAAAGAATAGATGTATGTTGCCCTTTTCACTAGAAATGATTTCGAGGGTTGGCTCTATAAGGCAACCAAGGTTCGAAACTCGTGTATAAAAAAAAAATCCAACCATGTTAAGGGTTCGTATGGCCCAAAAAGAGTGTGATCCCCGAGTGATTTTGATAGCTTAGATGCCCCTAGGTCACAACTTCTTCAACCACAAGCTTATCTTGCAAATCATGAACATGCTACCAAACCAAGAAAAACAAAAGAAAAAGTTTAATTAATAGAAAGTAAAATTTTAGTCAAAGGATCTTTGCTCGAGTGGTTTGGTGAACAATTCATTTCCTCATTTGTGTGGGTTCAAGTCTTTGGAGACATATGCTGTAACTGGCCTTTTCAAAGTTACTGATTCTCCAAAAACCCCGAGCCCTAAACCAATTAAACACATTGATCGTGACCTAAGTAAATAATAAACCCAACCGACCAAAATCTAAGTTGATTGAACATGTTTGTGGCATTTATCAAATAGTTGTATATAGTGTAATAGTGGCAATTAATTTTTCAAAGTTACTGATTCTCCAAAAACCCTGAGTCCTAAACCAATTGAACCCAATTGAACACATTGATCGTGACCTAAAAAATAATAAACTCAACCCACCAAAATCTAAGTTGATTGAACATGTAATTCATGACCAAGTCCATTGTACACATCAAATAAAATAAATAAACCTAACACATCGAGCTTTCAACTCGTTGAACACATGGGTCATGACTAGGTCCTACCGCACACGGCAAATTAAATAAATAAACCCCATGCACAATGCATGCCACATAACATTAGAAGGTTGTTTTGGATGAATGAGATTCTAAGTTCAATCCCCAATTTCCACGACTCTAATGGAGGGAGGCAATGATACGATTCTAGATCTATATAGAAAAATGTGAAAAATGCGTCGAGAATGACAATGCAGCCATGGCTGAGAAAGCCAAAGACAAGGTTCAACAAAAATAAACAGGGAAAAAAGGAAATTAATGAAGAAAAAATGTGACCGTCAGGGCAATGTCGCTGGCAAACACGTAGATCAGTAACTAAATTACAATTTATTCATAGTTTATTCCGACACAAATAACACGTTCACAAATGGGAATCATTCCAGTTCTTCGCGCCGATGCTACAATTTAATCATAGTTTCGAAAATAAGAAGATGATGCTCCAGTTGATTCCGACATAAATAATCACATTACAAATGGAAATAGAAATTAACAAAAAACTATCAAATAATTTTGCATGGCCGTTCTTCAGATCGCGTTGTTATGAGACTAACAAAAACTATCAAATAAGTTTTCATTCCAGTTTTTCAGCCAGCATTATTAAGAATCAGTAATTGATGAGAGTAAATGACTCCAAGAGCAGTAAGAGTAAGTGTGAAACAAGGTAATCTGCAACAAAAATAACCAAAATGTGTTGTACTCCCTTTATTATATATAATTATCACAAACCCAACTCTAATTTACATGAATATACTTTATTTAAAGTGGGACAAGAAGCACCCTAACATTATCACAAACCCAACTCTAATTTACATGAATATACTTTATTTAAAGTGGGACAAGAAGCACCCTAACATGGATCATAGGTTATTTATTTTATCTAATTTGTTTGTCCAAAGCCTCTTTTGAATTTATATTTCATTATGATTGATTTAAAAAGTATTCACAAATTAACTCAATCCCCAGGGTAAATGGAAGAAATTTAAAATAACTTTTATATTT
Source organism: Pinus taeda (assembly GCA_000404065.3). Classification (NCBI taxonomy): domain Eukaryota; kingdom Viridiplantae; phylum Streptophyta; class Pinopsida; order Pinales; family Pinaceae; genus Pinus; species Pinus taeda. The sequence goes on from APFE030713893.1 coordinate 68,743, forward strand.
TTAAACCACAAATAAATGCAATCCTACTACATAGGCAAGCAAGAAGATATTGAGTAGCATCTGCACAGTACCTTAAAAGCATTGCTCCATAACAATAATGCTCATTCCTTCCTGTGCGGTAGTGTTTACTCTGCCTTTGCACTCAGTGCTCTATCCTCTATATATGCTAGCAGACATAGTAGAAAATGCTGGCAGCAAAAATAAATAAACACCATAACAATCTGTAAATAAAAATTACTTACAAATCAATTTAAAGAAATCAAATGGCAATAGCACTACAAATAAACACAAACAAGGAGGTGTTGGGAAGTAGCTAGTGTACCCTCAATATCTTGTAGAATATTATTCCGGCCTTTGCACACATTGCTTTGCAAGTTCTCTATGTAGTCGAAGAAAAGCTGGAAACAACAAATTGATAAACAAAGAAACATCATTAACTCAAAAAGTCCAGAAATAATTAAGGTTACTAAAACGAAAACTAGAAAATTAGATATGCCAATTGCTGCTGATATAAAGAAATCAAATTTTCGTCACCTCATCCATCTAATCAGAAGAGGAATGGACATTGTGCCGGCCAGTTTGCTTCCGCTATCAAACGTTGCTGCTAGCATTGCCTCCTGTGAGGCAGTCTAGTTACGAAAGCTCTTCAGTGAGTTGTTTGGATTTACATTGGATACCACCGTGATCCTATGTGACAACCAGAGAGGAATTCGTTTATCAGAGAATCTCGTATTCCATGATCGCTCCGAGCATATCGATATCAGGTACCATTATATTCGTGACATGGTGCAGCAAGGAGCTATAAGGCTCCAACATATCGATACAGATGAACAGGTCGCCGACATTTTGACAAAGCCCCTAGGAAAGGTCAAATTTCTGACTTTCTGAGAACGACTTGGAGTCATTCAGAGACCCTCTTTTGAGGGTCAAGTATGATGTACTGAGCTCTGGGAGCTGCAGGGGGGCGCGGGGTACTTCTTGGAGCAACATATGACCACAGGGTAACTCACCATCCCCTGTTGGTGCACTTTGTACAAGGTAAAAGGTTCAACCTTCCCTTGACACCCCGTGGCGATTATGGAACAGGATGATTAGTTCTCCTGTGGGCCAGGATGATTCGTTCTCCATGGCAACTGTGGAACAGGATGATTCGTTCTCCTGTAGGCCAGGATGATTAGTTCTCTGTGGCATCCACTGGACAGGATGATTCGTTCTCCTGTGGACAGGATGATTAGTTCTCCTATCGAGGCATCCTAACCATGCAGTTTGGGACTCATGGGAAGTACCTCTCATCTGATCAATGAGCAAGGAAATAAGGATAGGGACCATAGTAGTTCTATCAATGGGAGCATCGTTGTATCTACCGTACTCCCTATGCTAGGATGACCTCCATTGGTCTGGGATCAATGATATTGGTCTGGGACCAGTGAGAGTGGTACACCCTCTGAAACTGACTTCGGGTCAGTAAAGGACTGGTCTGGGACTAGTGAAAGTGGTACACACTCCAGACTGACTTCAGGTCAATGGAGGATGGTCTGAGATATCCTCGATCACTTCTTCTTCTTCATAGTTCGAGCAGAGCAGAACAAAACAAAGCAGAGCAGGGGTCAAGTTGTACAAGGAAATGCATTTGATGGATTAATAGTAATGACGGTCAGACGAATTGCAGATGGAGTTCTCTCACCTGAGCCGAAATAGGTCATTCAAAGTCTTGGACTGGTGCACGACGAAGTCTTAGACTGATGTGCGGTGAAGTCTTGGACTGGTGCACGATGAAGTCTTGGAATGGTGCACAACGAAGTCTTGGACTAGTGCGCGGCGAAGTCTTGGACTGGTGCGTGACGAAGTCTTGGACTGATGCGCGACGAAGTCTTGGACTAGTGCACGGCGAAGTCTTGGACTGGTGCACGGTGAACGACTCACCGGTGGAGACTTGACGAGTTCGATCTAGGGTTTGCTGCCCTAGTTTAGCGCTGATCTAGGGTTTGTTGCTACTGATATAAATAAGATCTTTGTATTATTTCTCTCTGGTGAGTTATTGAAGATTAAAGAAGATTTGAGCAAAGGGTTTCCCCATATTGGGGTTTGTCCCTGGCTAGCCGCCACATCTTGTGTCTCTTGTCTTGGCTTGTTTTCTGTTGATCATTTAAATGTTCTATCTGCACTTTACTTAATGTAAATGTGTGCGACGAAGTCTTGGACTAGTGCACGGCGAAGTCTTGGACTGGTGCACAGTGAACGACTCATTGGTGGAGACTTGACGAGTTCGATCTAGGGTTTGTTGCCCTAGTTTAGCGTTGATCTAGGGTTTGCTGCTTTTGATATAAATCAGATCTTTGTACTATTTCTCTCTGCTGAATTCTTGAAGATAAAAGAAGATTTGATCAAAGGGTTTCCCCATATTGGGGTTTTATCCCTGGCTAGCCGCCACATCTTGTGTCTCTTGTCTTGGCTTGTTTTTTGTTGATCATTTAAATGTTCTATATGCACTTTACTTAATGTACATGTGATTGCTAATCTGTGGATAATAAAAAGAAAGATAAGTAAACTGCTCTAAGCATAGAACATACCATAACTTAAAACTCTGCCTCGGAAAATTCTCACTCCAATAGTCTTACTTCTTTGTTGAATCACTTAGAGAAAGACACCCACGAAAATATAGCCCTCCTAGCTAGAACTGCGCAATCCCTCAAGGGATTTGAACTGTTGCTTGCTGCAACAAGTTGGCCCTCGCCTCGATGCTAGATCTGCGCTTCCTGTTTCACATCAACATCTTTGATACCGTGTGAAAATTCCTAGATCTAACAATCTCAAGAATCCTACTACAACCAGCTGAATCTACTTCACCTAGACTATAAATTACATTACAAACTTATTTCAGATTTCGTCTTGAAACATTGAAGTAAATTACTGAACCAGCCTACACCAAATTAAATAAGATTCTGAAACATAGAAACTGAACAAGGAAATACAAACACATAGGGCACCGCTATTTTTGGACAAATGTCCTCGGAAAAACCCAATGCGGGAAAACCGATGCAGCAACTCTGAGGGTTTTATTACTATGCAGGAGAAAATCTGAGTACAATCTAGGACGCTCAACTAGCAATCCAATATAGAGAGAATACTGGACAAAATATTGGTGAAATGATCTCACCCTGTCACTGGGAGAATTAGTGACTGATCCTGCTGAATTGGAAGCTCTGCGTCACCCTCTGCGTGTCCTCCGCGCAGAACTACGTCGCCCCTACTAGGTATTACGTTACCCCTCTTTTGAATCCTCTATTGGCTGAGAAAATCAATCTTCTGCCTCTCAGACTCACACCCTGGCTACTGGCAACTGAAACTCGACTTCCCCTCAAGGACCGCGTTGCCTCTGTGTTAACACTGCGTGGGCCAGTGTCAGTGTTTCTCTGGACGTCTTTTTTTCCCCCCTTTGCCTCATACTCTCCAGAAATTCCTTCTTCCGGATTCTCACTGCCCCTCTGCTGCAAGAAATCTCATCAATCGATTTTTCCTCCTGAGAAATTCTCACTTCAGAAAATCAATTTTCTTGATCTCTCAGTGTGTTTTCCAAATGACCCTCAAGCCAGTTCTTATATCTTTCTGTTGGACAACCAATGACCTAGATTAACTCCTAATCAAAGGCTCATATCGCTTTGACTTGATATCCGTGTTTTTCTAGAAGATTCACCCACGATTAGATTAATAGCCATTAATATTTTAATTTTCCTAAGTTTAGACTTAAGAACCCCATTAAAAATATTAATTATTTTAATAAAATTGTTTCTGGGTGGAATTTTCCAAAACGGTTTCTGGGTTCTTTGGAATGCATGTGCCCAAGCCTCCGTATAAAATTTGAGGCCTAGAGCACATCTGATGTTACCCCAAATCAACACAAGTCCCATCTATGTATGTCAGAAGATGGTTGCTCTGATGCTCTAAAGTGCACTCTAATGGTACCATTAGGGAATCCAATTGTTCCCCAATGTGAGTCAGTTTGGTCGTTGACTCATCACAGACCACTCTCATGCCCTCCAACTCCTCATTTGTTGTAGAATGGCCTCTCGTACTGTAGTGAACTTCTCTGTCAATGCTAGAAGGTCGGCCTGGAGCTGATGAAATTGCCATGGGTATCTATCACCTGTAGACTCAGTCATAACTTTGGATACCTCAACAACTATCGACATCTCATCCATGGGTGACTCCTCCTTGACAGATGGCTCTATGTGTGTAAGCTCTATCCTCTCCACTAAGGTGTCAACTGGGGTTATCAAAGAGGTCTCGAATAATGATAACTCCTGCGCCACACTGGGAAAATCAATGTGCTCCTCACCAACATGTGGACTCTCAACATCATTCTCAACCTCCTCCTGAGGCTCCTGATATCTAAATCCAGGTCTCCACCAGCAAAAGCGCCCATTGGTCTCACCCTCTAACTGTCCTTGTCCTGCCTGCTCCTTTTCAGGAGACCTGGTGCCCAAATTCTGTCGGCTTTCCCCACATGGTGTAGGTGGTTGTACTCCCACAACTTCTGCACCTCTAGTGTCTCTGTTGTAAGGACAAGGATGGATCTGGTCTGACACCTTCCTCAAGTGAGCCAACCTCTCATCATTCCAGCGGATTCCACCCCAGAATTCCTGCATACTAAATCTCCCTTGAGCCATTGGTGGTGTACGGTGTAACCCGTCACTGTGCGTACATGCCCAAATCTCCCATGATCTTACTGGTTACCCACAGCTAGGCCAAGATCATGCTCTGATACCACTATAATGTTACAAACTTAAACAAACAGTGATATGCAAAAGCAAAAATGATTTATATACGGAAAAAATTAAACAATCAGCAAATGCTCAATACACTCCAAAAATGAGAACCAGCTAAGCCATTTTATTAATGGAATGGAGCAAGTACAATAGTACGGAGAAATTCACCTAGGCTTTCCTCAAGGGAAAGCTTGATAGAACCCAGGTGATAAACAATAATCTCAAAGCTGGAAAATAATTGCTCCTCTAATGCTTTGCGCTCTCCCCAAAAACTACACTGTTGACTAAAAAGGAACTGCGAGAAACCTTGTCTCTGGTGCTTAGAAAATATTGAAACTTTATATCTAGGATCCTTGTCAACCCATAAAAACCTAGAAATGATTTGGCCATATTTGGACCTCCCAAATTCGGCCTCCAATATGCCCTACGCCCTCCAAACTGCTCAGGGGATACAGCCTGCAAATAACACCAACAAAATCCTCCTCCAAGCTCCAAAAATGCAGTAATCACCTCTCCAAATATTTTCCTTAACTTCCACAGTAAATTTCAGCCTTAAAGGCTAATTCTCTACCCTCCCACTTGAGCACCCAATGCTACCTTTGCGTTGGCCCAAGAAGTGCGAAAGTCACCCTACAAGGTAGCACACTCCTCCAGCTCCAAAACTCTCCCAAATGCCAATAATCCTCCTATACCTCCTCTCCGGAAAATCTCTCACCCAAACTCCACTGCAAGACACCACAAGCAAACTCGGCCTCCTCTTCACTACGTCCCACAGTAATACGCACCACCTAGAGATGAATGCAATTGCTGGAAATCAGAATGAGATCCTCTTCCTGAAGAAATGAAGAAAAACCTTCCTAGGGTGGCACTCAAAGTCCCTCGAAGAAAGGGTGAGCCCTTCGCTTGAAGAACTCACGCTGAACAGTGAGTGACTTGGCTAAGTAGCTCAAGCAACCAAAGAGAAATCGATATGCCAAAAAGATCAACGAGATGAGGAGAGCTGCCTTCCTTATATAGATTTTGTGGAGCACTTTTCCCTCCAATTCTCCCTCCATCGTGGGCCCTCACTTAACCATATCCATGCAAAACTTAACCACAACCAAAATAACTTTTCCTTAAGTCTAATCTCCTAATAAAATCGAATGGTACCCACTAATTCCAAAATTGGCCCCATAATATAAAAATTAATCTTGTTCCAAAATAATTTAGGAAGGGACATGACATTATACCAATAGCATAGGTTCAAAGCTTTTAGGTTAACTAGAGCTTCTTTTAAACAAAAAACTAATATAAGTGGGTTGGCTATGCCGAAACTTTACATGTTGTAGCATGGCTAAACAAAAATGACTGCTAGAGATGTAAACAAAAAACTAGTAAATCATAATAGCTAATGGGAAAAAACTCCAGACATTTGCAGCTGTCGGTCACCATCCTCATCTGAGGAAAAGGAGATATTTGTTGATCTCCTAGCAAGAATAGTTAGTTTCTGATCAATGTGATTGATTTTGTTGTTTACTATCTGCTCAGTCAGTGAGCACTCTCCCCATAAGAATTTTGGTATGCCAGTGAACATTGACTACTTACATGTACTAATAAAATCATGACTGAATAGAGATCCCTGTATCAGGGATCCATTCATGAGTGGTAGCATCAACATGGGGCTTGTAATGAAGCACCGGCAATGGTGCACATCGAATTCCACCTATTCAATTTCTTGCAAAACCATCCTAAAACTTTATTATTATTATAAATTTGAATCTCCTAAAACTTTGTTATCATTATTAGTATTACACTCACCTTCAGATAGAGAATGATTTCAAGTTTGTTCTCACCTAAGAGGGAAAACTAGTGGTGACATACCTTATGAGTAGTGGATATGTTAGTTATGGGGATACTTTAGTTATGTAAGATGGAGCTCAAAGCAAAAGAACACTTCATTCTCCTTGTTCATATTTTTACATATTGGACAAATTGTAAATAATAGATGTATGTTGCCCTTTTCATTAGAGATGATTTCGAGGGTTTGGCTCTATAAGGCAGCTAAGGTTCGAAACTTGTGTATCAAAAAAAAATCCAACCATGTTAAGGGTTCGTATGGCCCAAAAAAGGTGTGATCCCCGGGTGATTTTGATAGCTTAGATGCCCCTAGGTCACAACTTCTTCAACCACAAGCTTATCTTGCAAATCATGAACATGCTACCAAACCAAGAAAAACAAAAGAAAAAGTTTAATTAATAGAAAGTAAAATTTTAGTCAATGTATCTTTGCTCGAGTTGTTTGGTGAACAATTCATTTCCTCATTTGTGTGGGTTCAAGTCTTTGGAACACTTCATTCTCCTTGATCATACTTTTACATATTCAAGGACAAACTGTAAAGAATAGATGTATGTTGCCCTTTTCACTAAAGATGATTTCGATGGTTTGGCTCTATAAGGCAACCAAGGTTCGAAACTCGTGTATAAAAAAAAAATCCAACCATGTTAAGGGTTCGTATGGCCCAAAAAGAGTGTGATCCCCGGGTGATTTTGATAGCTTAGATGCCCTTAGGTCACAATTTCTTCAACCACAAGCTTATCTTGCAAATCATGAACATGCTACCAAACCAAGAAAAACAAAAGAAAAAGTTTAATTAATAGAAAGTAAAATTTAAGTAAAATTTTAGTCAAAGGATCTTTGCTCGAGTGGTTTGGTGAACAATTCATTTCCTCATTTGTGTGGGTTCAAGTCTTTGGAGACATATGCTGTAATTGGCCTTTTCAAAGTTACTGATTCTCCAAAAACCCCAAGTCCTAATTCAATTGAACACATTGATCATGACCTAAGTAAATAATAAACCCAACCCACCAAAATCTAAGTTGATTGAACATGTTTGTGGCATTTATCAAATAGTTGTATATAGTGTAATAGTGGCAATTAATTTTTCAAAGTTACTGGTTCTCCAAAAACCCCGCGTCCTAAACCAATTGAACCCAATTGAACACATTGATCATGACCTAAGAAAATAATAAACCCAACCCACCAAAATCTAAGTTGATTGAACATGTGATTCATCACTAAGTCCATTGTACACATCAAATAAAATAAATAAACCTGACACATCGAGCTTTCAGCTCGTTGAACACATGGGTCATGACTAGGTCCTACCCCACACGGCAAATTAAATAAATAAACCCCACGCACAATGCATGCCACATAACATTAGAAGGTTGTTTTTGGAGGAATGAGATTCTAAGTTCAATCCCCAATTTCCACGAATCTAATGGAGGGAGGCAATGATACGGTTCTAGATCTACATAGAAAAATGTGAAAAATGTGTCGAGAATGACAATGCAGCCATGGATGAGAAAGCCAAAGACAAGGTTCAGCAAAAATAAACAGTGGAAAAAAGGAAATTAATGAAGAAAAAATGTGACCGTCAGGGCAATGTCGCTGGCAAACACGTAGATCAGTAACTAAATTACAATTTATTCATAGTTTATTCCGACACAAATAACACGTTCACAAATGGGAATCGTTCCAGTTCTTCGCGCCGATGCTACAATTTAATCATAGTTTCGAAAATAAGAAGATGATGCTCCAGTTTATTCCGACATAAATAATCACATTACAAATGGAAATAGAAACTAACAAAAAACTATCAAATAATTTTGCATTGCCGTTCTTCAGATCGCGTTGTTATGAGACTAACAAAAACTATCAAATAAGTTTTCATTCCAGTTTTCCAGCCAGCATTATTAAGAATCAGTAATTGATGAGAGTAAATGACTCCAAGAGTAGTAAGAGTAAGTGTGAAACAAGGTACTCTGCAACAAAAATAATCAAAATGTGTTGTCCTCCCTTCATTATATATAATTATCACAAACCCAACTCTAATTTACATGAATATACTTTATTTAAAGTGGGACAAGAAGCACCCTAACATGGATCATAGGTTATTTATTTTATCTAATTTGTTTGTCCAAAGTCTCTTTTGAATTTATATTTCATTATGATTGATTAAAAAAGTATTCACAAATTAACTCAATCCCCAGGGTAAATGTTTAATTACTCGGGAAGAAATTTAAAATAACTTTTATATTTTTAAACCACAAATAAATGCAATCCTACTACATAAGCAAGCCAGAAGATATTGAGTAGCATCTGCACAGTACCTTAAAAGCATTGCTCCATGACAGTAATGCGCATTCCTTCCAGAAGATATTGAGTAGCATCTGCACAGTACCTTAAAAGCATTGCTCCATAATAGTAATGCTCATTCCTTCCTGTGCGGTAGTGTTTACTCTGCTTTGCACTCAGTGCTCTATCCTCTATATATGCTAACAGACATAGTAGAAAATGCTAACAGACATAGTAGAAAATGCTGGCAGCAAAAATAAATAAACACCATAAAAATCTGTAAATAAATAAATGAATTACTTACAAATCAATTTAAAGAAATCAAATGGCAATAGCACTACAAATAAACACAAACAGGGAGGTGTGGGGAAGTAGCTAGTGTACCCTCTATATCTTGTAGAATACTATTCCGGCCTTTGCACACATTGCTTTGCAAGTTCTCTATGTAGTCGAAGAAAAGCTGGAAACAGCAAATTGATAAACAAAGCAACATCATTAACTCAAAAAGTCCAGAAATAATTAAGGTTACTAAAACGAAAACTAGAAAATTAAATATGCCAATTGCTGCTGATATAAAGAAATCAAATTTTCGTCACCTCATCCATCTAATCAGAAGAGGAATGGACATTGTGCTGGCGAGTTTGCTTCAGCTATCGAACGGCCCAGAAATAAATACCTATTTTCCCTCTCTGCTTTTGTTCAGCAACTTCTCCCTCAGAAATAAATACCTATTTTCCCTCTCTGCTTTTGTTCAGCAACTTCTCCCTCTATGCCATGCTCTCCTCTCTAGCTCTCGGAAGTTAATCTCACAAAACACAATAATATGTGAAAAATTGCCAATTATTGAAAAGATAGATACTTCCGATGTCACTTGGTCAAATGCATCAACGGCTGACGGATGTGTTTCTCGTCCGGTTGCTGAAGGTTCTAAAGGTTGCCGCTTACACAGCTTCATTGTAATCTGACTCAGGATCGCAGATTATGGCATTATGGTGCCTTTAAAGTGTTTATACTTAGTAATACCGCATTGCATTGATTTTAGCGTGAATCCTTTCCGGACACCACCCGTCAAAGCAGGGCCTACATTATAAGTTATAAGCTTGCATTGCCCAGAAATATTTTCAAAATATTTTTATAAATTTCTGGTTTGTGCTTGCATTGCGCAAATATATTTTGGATGATACTAGTTGAATGCTATTATATTCATAATCAAAAAGTTTTGTTATTTGTTATGCATTATAGGATGGATTTCAGTTTAATGCTATTATATTCATAATCAAAAAGTTTTGTTATTTGTTATGCATTATTGGATGGATTTCACTTTAT
>APFE030713901.1:0-27475 GCA_000404065.3 Pinus taeda
AAAGAAAGAATATCTGACAGGGAAAGTATTAAAAGTATCATTTTCTCTAAAGAGTTGGGAATATATCGATCTCTCAATACGGACATGACAAAAGAAGCATAGCTCTTTCTAATATTCCTCGTTAACTCATTCGATATTTCTTGTTTTGATATTTATCACCTAGCTCTCCAGAAATCATCAGATTGGTATATGATTGTGGATATTCAAGAGAAAACCTATTGTAGTCTAGTGCAAATATTTTTTCATAGTCAACTCCTTCCTTTTGAGAGAAACCATGAACCACGAACCTTGCCTTATATTTTTCAATACTTCCATCAACTCCATGTTTAGTTTTGTAGATCCATTTTGAAGTGACCACGGACTTGTTCTTGGGTCTAGGCACCACTTTCCAGACATCATTCTTCATGATTGATTCATACTCCTCAGCAATCGCATCTTTCCATACCTGGTGTTTCACAGCTTCTTCGAAAGTGCAAGGTTTGGTTTCAATGATAGTACTCATGACAGTTAAGTATCCTTGATATTTGTTAGCCTTCTTAGTTTCTCTAAATGTTCCTCTCGGGGCAGAATGTTTTTCTGCATCTTGAAGAGTATCTTGGAGACAAGGTGATCTTTTCTTTGAGGTAGATGGATCACAAGGAGGTGGATCAAGAGGATCCATCGAGCCATCAACATCGGGCATAGGTTCATCCATCGGAGGTTCTTCTTGTTTTTCAGTAGCATCATCATCCTTCCTTGAGATGGGGAGATCTTTGGCTTTCCTGAGGGCAATGTCTTCATCAAAAGTAACATCTGTACTTATTTCTACTTCTGACTAGGTACATAAATTCTATATGCATTTGAATTTTCACTGTATCCAACGAATACACCTTTCTTCCCATAAGCTTCCAACTTGTTTCTTTTCTCTTTAGGCACATGAAAATACACAGGACAATCAAAGATTCTAAAATGAGAAACATCAAGTTTCTTACAAGCGAAGACTTCTTCAAGTGTCTTGAAATCCAAAGCTTGATGAGGGCTCCTATTTTGAACATATACAGCAATGTTAGCAGCTTCTCCCCACAAGAATTTCGGTAGACCTTGATCATAGATCATGGCACAGGTAGCTTCCATAATAGTTCGATTCTTTCTTTCAACAACACCATTTTTCTCTGGAGTATACAGAACAGTTGTCTCTCTCTTGATCCCTGCCCCTTTGCAAAAATCATTGAGTTCATTAGATTCATATTCGGTTCCATTATTAGTTCTCAACATCTTGATCATCTTTCCTATTTGATTCTCCACCAAAGCTTTGAAAGAACGGAACCATTTGAACAAGTAATCCTTCCTCTTCAAGAAATAAATCCATATTTTGTGGGAGAAATCATCCACAAAAATTGCATAGTATGAGTATCCTCCTAATGAAGTTATGGGCAAGGACCAATTGAAGAATATCAGTTGTCTTGCTCTCACTAGAAGGGAATGGTCCCTTTGTATGTACCCCAACTACACAAAGGGACCATTCCTATGACCATCTTCCTTACCCCGGTAAGGCTTTGTAATGTGAGTGGGCAAATATTCAGTGCCATAGCGCACATTGAATAGAGGTATCACTTGCCAATGCTCCCAAAGGACTTCCACCAACTTGATAAAGACCATCAACTTAACAGACTCCTTCATGGTTCATATGAAACTCAGGCATTCCTATGACCATCTTCCTTACCCCGGTAAGGCTTTGTAATGTAAGTGGGCAAACCTTCAGTGCCATTGCTCACATTGAATAGAGGTATCACTTGCCAATGCTCCCAAAGGACTTCCACCAACTTGATAAAGACCATCAACCCTAAACCTTAAAGCATCTTTGAACTTCCTATGCCATACACATATCTTTCCATCAATGAAAGCTACCTTGAAGCCTTTGTCTTCCATCCCAAAAATAGACATCAAATTCTTCTTCAAATCAAGCACATACAAGACTTCCTAGAGATGTATGGTTTGACCATAGTTCAAGTGAACAGTAACAGTTCCTATCCCTTTCACGGAGTAGGTGGCATTATCTCCAAGATTAAATTTTAGATTAGTTTTCTTCTCAACTAAATTTGAGAGGGCCTCCTTTTATCCAATGAAATGCCTTGAGCCTCCACTATCAATTAACCAATGATCCAAGATAATCCAAAGGAGAGGCAGTAGGTAGAGAAGAAATTAGATAGAACTCATCTTGTTTTCCACAACATTATTTTCATCACACCTGGCATTTCTTGTCCTCTTGGGAGGTCGATTATTTCCTTCTCGGGCAGCAGGAGCATTCCTTTTTCCTTTATTGTTATACTTGTTTCTTTGATTGTTGTTGTTGTTGTCCCTTGGAGGATTCTTCTAGTGAGGATACTCTCTAGCATAGTGGCCAAACACTTGTTGCAATTGTAGCATCTTCCTTTGCCTTTTCCTTTGAATCCCTTCTTAGATCCTTGACCCTGTCCCCTTGAATTAGATGGACCAGCAACATTCCTTCTCTTAGCATGTGTTGAGTAAACAATAGGTTCATTTCCATTGTAAGACTTATCTCTTTCTATCATCCTTGTTTCCTCTTGAGAGCATCTAGCCAATAGCTCATCAAAACCAGGTATCCTGTCATCATTGAAAATGGCGGTGATAAATGGTTTCCATAGCCTTGTAAAACCTCCAAGAGCAATAAGGGTGAATTCCCTGTCAGCAGTAACTTTTCCAATAGATAGCAGATCATTTTTTACTTGAGTTATTCTCATGAAGTAGGATTGGATAGACTCCCATTTATCCATCTTGATATCCTTTAACTTGTCCTTGAGAAAGAGGATTTGATTTGCATTGTTGACTTGTAGAAAATAAGTGATTTGCACCCTTATCCCAGTTTACAAGTTTGCATGTGTTTGTTTAGGCCCAACCCACGTGTTTTGACAAGATGATATAAATTTCAGTATGCATTCATTGCAAACATTAAAGAGTGCTTCTACTGATTTTTCACTTTCCTATTGGATGCTAATTAATGCAAAAATTATGGAAGCATTCAACACTTTTGAGACACTAATTTTTTGTCAGTCTGACCCCGAAAAAACCCCACAGCCTCTTGGGGAAAACCGATCTTCAAAGGAGGATTTTATTGCTTGAGAAATTTAGGATAAGTACATAAAATAAACACAGTACTTATCTCCCTTTTCTGCTATAGCATTAAATACTCTTTTCTGGAAATTTGTCTCCACTGAATTTCTCAGATTTCCACAAAATTACAAGCCCAAAATTTCTACATTTTTCACAACTCGGCTCGTCGAATTTTGTGCTCAAATTCTACCTCGAAATCTATGAAATCCCTGCCTCAATTTCTGTGTTGGAAGGTGCCTTGAATTCTACGCTAAAAGGGTGACGGTTTTCCTCAATTTTCGTGTCAGACAACAACTGAACAGTGCCTCAATTTTCACGTTGCCTATAGCAATTGTCCCAGAATTCATGCATCGAATTTCGGGCTTAACAACTATTGTAATCTCCTTGAAAATCGTGCCCAAAAAACCCTTAAAAATCATGTTGTCCCTTAAAAACGTGCCTCAGCTCGAAAATCGTGTTGTTTCCTCGATTTTCATGCATGTTGAAGGTTTTCCACCTTGGGATTCAAGCTGCTCTTCTCTAGCTGCAATTTCTCTCGTGCTTCATGAAGTGTCTCCTCTTTCTCTTCTCTTCATGCTCTCTCTCAAGTGTGAAGTGAAGAATGGGATCTCTCATTCCTCTTTTTTCTCCTTCGAAAAAATTGAATCCCTAAACCTAGGATCCAATGGTTGAGATTTGATCCTCAAATCTTAAGATGTGTGGTTGAGATCAATTATCCCAAATGACCCCCCTCAGACATTGGCCCCACCATTTAAAAGTCTCCTAGTACCTTTTTCAAGTTGTGTACATTTTCTAATTTTTCTCATAAAGTGATTTTTCACCTCACTTTAATATTATAAAAGTACACTTAATACTTTACACCAATGCCACATGGTTCGGTTCGAGTTCAGGTTCGACAATGATTAGGTCTGGTTTGAGTTCTAATTTTTTTATGAGGTTTGGATGAAATTCACCATTAGGTTCATCTATATATACATATATTAATTTAAAATGAATTATATGATAAAATAGTAAGAAATCAACATCAGTAAACATAAAAAATGCTATCACGAACATGGACACTGCAAGGATAAACTACAAGCGTGAGTTGTGACATGAAGTTATGAGTTTTGATCTATGGACCTGGTCACGGGCTATGAGGTTCGCCAAACCTCAAAACTTTTTGAAGGTTCGCCAAAATTCAAACTTCAAGGTTAAAGTTCGACGAACCTTGTGACATAACTTTACATATAAAGTCACTTTATAAAGTACAAGTGACTTTAATATTAGAAAAATTACATGGTACAACACTTCTAAGTACCTTTTCCACCCATGACATTAATTTAACTCATAAATGGCATTGAGACAAAAGTAATTAATGTGCTCACTAGGCTGAAAGGGATAAAAGCCTAGGAACATCTCTCCTTAATACTATTTTCAATAGACTTTGAACATCTCAATCAACTTATCATACATTTCCTTAGAAGTTCCCAAATCAGAAAAACAGGGAACTAAATGCTTTTGAATGGAGTCAGTAAATATTATAGCTTTGACCTCACCTTTTCTATACTTCATTCTAGTAGCAGCAAGTGCATTTGAAGGAGGCTCCACCACTTACCCTTGCACATAGTCCAATATTTCGTGTTCCTCTAGGTCAGATCAACTGTCATCTTCCAAGCATGATAAACTGATTTGTCATTGAACTTATCCTCTATCTTGAAGTAAGAGCTAGAAGCCATGGAGACTTGTTCCCAATAGACCTTGTCCAACAGTAGCAAGAATTCCAAAAGTGATTGCTTACTTCTTCCTTGGGCTTGTCTTCACCTTAACTTTGATACCGTGTTAAGTTTTATGGTATGTTCTATGCTTGCAACAATTACTTCAATGTCTTTACTAGCCCAATAACAATTCACTTCATATTTCCAATAGCAATCACAATGATCTTAGGTAGCAATCACTTTAGCATCAATTTCAAAAAACCATTGATAGTAATTGTAGATAGAACATCAATAGTAAATGCAAGAAGACAAGCCAAGAGAGGAGAACATAGAGATTTGGGCTAATGTCAAGGCAAAACCTAACTGATATTTTCTTCTTGATAAATATCAATTGTTCAAAGAGAGAAAATCCAATAATGTACAATGATGATGAAGTCAAAGTCAAACCTGACTGCCAAAATGTCCACCAAAAACCCAACCAACAGTTGTCAAAAGGATAAACAACAGACCAATCAAACACTGCCAAGTCTCATCTCTGAAATGCCTAGGGAGTTCCGAATTTCGGACTGTTGCAAACCTCTACAATTCGGTCAACTATGCACAGTTGACCTATGGTCAACACAGATCAACAGGAGGGTCCAAACCTGTGAAAGAATGCCCAGAAACTCAGAAAGTTAGTCCAAGAATTTGGTCAAAGTGGCCTCCACAAACTGCCTTCCTGAACTCAGTCAAAGAATCCTTAGTCAACAAAAGCCAATGGAGAGAGAATGTTCGTCAACAAAGAGAATTTCTTTACGCGTGCCACAAAGAATTCGGCTTCTTCTGCCTCAGATTTGAGCTTCTTGTGATGAAATGATGTGATTTAAAATGTGCCAAATGAGGTGAATATAAGGCTATATTTATAGTGGTTGGCGTGGGTGAAGAGATGTGTCTTTTCATCAAGGGGGTTGACATGAATAGAAGCAGACCTGAGCCGACATGGAAAAGAGGCATTCATTTGTAGGTGGACAAAAATTCCAAAATTTCAAATGAAAAATGATGCCATGAAGTGTGTGCTTCAAGGGTGAAGAGTGCCATCAAAAGAGAAGCTACCAAATGAGGGAATTGATCCCTAGTTGCCAACTTTAACAATTTGCCTTTACCTCGATCCTCTAGGAACATTAGTCAAGGCCATCCAATTTTGATGAAACTGCCTAATCCAAGCACTAGAATATGGTAGAAAAATTTTAACATGCCTAATGAACGATTTTGGTTTTAGTGAATGGTACCCTTTTGCTAAGGCCATGACAAAGGAGTTCAACAATCAACATCACCAACATTGGGGCACATAGAGGGCTTGGTGCTCTTGATTAAATTCCAATCACATACCCTCATACATGATACAATCCAATGAAATGCCACAATCCCATCATTCCTGAGGTCTTGAAAATTGTTAAATTCGTTGAATTTTGAACGGGATATGAAATTCTATTTTCTCCATATAAAGTCCCATGAGGTTGGAAGTTGGAAACACTCTCACACATCTTGAAAAAATTAATTGTAATACTAAAAATTTAAGTTATCCTTTTACTTTAAAAATTTAACATTAGCATTAGGGAGTGTCTAGGGAGCACCTTAGAAGCTATTTAGACTTTCCACGAAAAACCCCTTGGAAAAGAAACTACATGAGACCTAGGGTTTAAATTTGACACGATATATATATGCATCCAAGGTCAAGGTAAGATAGAGAAAAGGCAATGAATGATTTACTTCACCAAGTACTAAAGAGATTGTCTTCAACAAATCCCTAAGTTGGAAGGATTAGTTTCTAGGGTTCCCTCTTGATGTGACAATTAGGGCATCAAAATCTATGGAGAATCCACTGTCAGAATTCCACCAAAACATGAGCACCTCTAGGAGAGGCACAAAGGAAGATTTCTAAGGGTAGAGCTCATGCTTGGCTTTTGCCCACGTGCTAATTAATTTGTCATGGCCAACTTTTGCATTTTGTGGTATATTTTCTTTTGTATGTGGCCATATTATGCTTTTATCTTTTTTTTAGTTGCATCAACCTCCAAGGCATCGTTCCAAGGCCGACCTAAGGTGTGGACAAGGGGAAGGGATGTTAACACCTTGTGGATCCAATGGACAAATGTGGACACAGACAGGGAAAATGTGAAAAGGGCTTGTAATGAGCCGAGGTGGTGAGATATATGGCATTGGGAAGCAGAACCACACAACCAAAATCAGGGTTTCCCATGTGGTGTCCTTTCTAAAGCTAATAGCCAATAAAGGAGATCCCACAGGACTAGGATTTAGGGTCAACCCCCCAATCGAGGTAAGGGAACAAGAGTACAGTCAAAATCCTTCCTTCTTCCGAGTCACCCAACAATCCATGCCCAAGTGTGCCCATGAAAAACAAGCATAAACACCCAATTACAAAATGGAAAATCATACCTTTGGGATTGGATGGCCCACCTTCAGACATACGATCATCACAAATGAGCAAGGGTACACAATGGTTGGCTCAAGTAGTGGAGACAAACTAGCACATCAAAGTTATCAGGTGGTTGTCAAGGGATGTTGCTGCCAGTTGAAGGAAGATGCATCAGCCAGTTGAAGGAAGATGCGTCAGAAATAAATCTCTCCAAAGGGCTACATTTGGCTCCAATTAGGACATGAGCTCACCACAGAGTGCATGATCCATGCACTCAATCGGGGAGGTCAAGTGAACACCAACAATCTTCTGGGACCGCATAGTCCAAACTTGTTACCCTGCACATCATAAACAAGCAAACAAAGAAAGCATGTGTCTTGGGCGTACTCTGATCACCCATGTTTTCATCAAATAAAACCAAACAAGAAATAAATTTTATTCTTAATGCAAGTCTAATCTAAATGCATCTAATCTAGCATGAGAACATAATATGACAATGTTAGCTATGCAAAAATCAATATGCAATGCATCCTACCCTAACATGCATACTACATGAATTAAAACATCGAATCTTCTTTTGCAATAAAGGCATGATAAATCATAAGGGTGGGAAGCGAGAAAACAAGAGAACCATTCATTACGGAAAGGGGGTGGGAAAAGCCATCTTGCACAATCAAATCCAATCTTCTAAGTGAAGAATGGATGATTCAATGACCAACTTCATGAACTCTCCTTTAGAAGTCTCTCTGACATTCTCAGGCACATGGTGGGGGGTAGAAGGAGATGGAGGACAAAAAGAATCATCATCAGTGCCATATATAGGATCATTTTCAGAACAATGACCAATATCCCACTTGCCTTCTTCTACATGCAAGAATTCATAAATATCAACATCATGCGCATCCCAAGGAGCCGTTTCCTCAAACTTCGCACAACAAATCAATGGGAGTCACCAAGGTGAATTCAAAATGCCTTAATATATGCTTCTTTCACCCTACAGACATTGACTTTGAATTCCAATGAAGAACTAGGGGTTCGTTCTTCTAATGGAGTCACCTAATATTGTCGTTAGAGACACACGCTTTGTGTCCTCGGCAACGACGCCAAAAATGTTGTTACACAAACTAGTAATCCTTGTAAAGAGGCAAAAATAGAGGGCACAACAACACTTTGAATAGAGGCCCATTGGGAGTATGGAGTCATGGGTGTTTATAATTAGCTAAATTGGCCTTCAAGAAAGCTAAAAGAGGAAGCCCTAGTTACCCCTTTCCATAGTTACCTCCTTTAACATTAGTTCATGGAGTTCCATGGATTAAATGTAATCATTATCCACTAGGAACATTCTTTCCACATTATCAATGAGTAACACATGCAAAACTTCTCAAGATTATAATTTTGAAAGATATTCAATAAAACAAAGTGTGAATTTCTATCATGAGAACAAATTCCATGCATTAGCCATTATTTGCAAGATAATTTCACCATAAAGAAACACTTACAAGACAATGTAAAGTGTATCGTCACTATCCATCAACAATGCATTAGAAGCTCCAAAGAGATAACAATAAAGATCCAAACATCAAAGTTCATCCCAAGAACATCCAAAAATCTCCTCAAATTGCAGGTAGGAATTTTGTAATGAGGCATGCTAAAATCCCAAGTGTGGTGTTTGAGATGAGACTAGGTCTCATCTATTTATACAAGGTCTATAATGTCAAATAACAAATCATAAAGCCCCTCTAACATGTCTAATGTGCTAAGTAACCCACCCATAGTTACAAGCCAAATGATAGCTTCAAAATTAAATCAATCTCTCCTAAGCCTTCACTCAGCCTTGGATTAATGCCTTGGAGTTCAAATCCATAGAGAGGGCTTGGATGTTTCAAGAAGCTTAACGCGGAGATGGTTTAGAGGATCTTCATTATAGGACTCAGCCTAGTAATCCAAACAAGGGTCTCAACCTTCATTAAAAGTGTGCATTACCACAAGCTTGGACTTTTGATCTTACTGCACAGAATTAGACCCTTCCTTACAGCATTATTTGCCACAAAAAAAGGTGTTTATATGGCTTGATCTAGATTGAATTTGAACTTCAGATCCTTCTTTCATCGTACAATAATAGGCCTCAATTACATATACTAGAAACTTCATCCAACCACAGATGATTGGATTTCCATAATGTCATTCATTATAGACCTTTGGATCACTGTGCAGGGATTTACATATCAAGGGACAATGCCTCAAGAAATTTTGCATATCAAGGAATAATGAGAAAAAAAATGGACTTCAACTACTCTTCCTAGGGCCATCACCCTGGAACCAAGGTGATCAACCTGGGAACCATGTTGAAATTTAAAAGAGAAATGCTAGAACAACTTTCTTATACAGATAACAACTTCAAACAATCATTATTAGCATTAACACTTTACATCATCAAGCAGTTATAAGAAAAAATCATTCATAAGCATGAAAGTGCAGTTGTAAATCACAATAGAAACAAAAGAAATAACCAAGAAACCATGAGACAAGAGACAGGAATTAGGTCTGAGGCCAAGGAAAAACCCATAAGGGGAAAACCCATCAATTCTTCCTTATGTGAGAGAGAGAGAGAGTTCATACTTCAACAATACATCATCAAGAGAATAGCTAAACCAATACCCAAGAACAAGATGGAAGTCCCAAAACCCTCCTCTTGAAATTTCGGCCCTCCTTTCTCCTTCGGAAATTCGTTGGATCAAAGGTAGATAAGACAAATTTGAGGTGTTACAAAATGAGGTGGAGAGTCTCTTAATATAGCCTTTTGAAGGAGGTCGAATGGATGCCTTTTGGGGCCTAGCCGACTTGAAATAATTGTGAGGCCAACTTTCAAATATTTTGGAGGCAAATTATAAATTCAAATTTCAAATTCTTCACATGATGAAAATATCTACCATTACTACAATTTTCAACATTTTCTCCTTTGATTTGCCAATGAAAACACTGGTCGCATCTACCAATTTTCAACACTCCCTCTTAGCTAGGGAGGTACTTTTCATTCTCTCTCTCAAGTTCAATCTCCCTAACCATTCCATAGGTCTCCCAGCAACAGCGCAAGGGAGACATCAGATGTACAAGTCTCTCTCTCTCTTTCAAGATCAATCTCCCCTGCCAATCCATAGGTCTCCCAGCAACAGCCCAAGGGAGAGATCCGATAAACAAGACTCATCAAAAGGAAAGATACATATCATCAAACACATCCCATAAGCCAAAACCCAATGGCATCAAGGTCAATGCCCAACTGAACAATGGGATCAATCAATAAGGCCAAACTCTCCAACCATCTGCAATGGTTTCTCAATGAAGCACAATGACCCAAGAGAGTACACAGGGTCCATCCCCCCAACCATAAACAAGGTCTCTCAATCCATGACCCAAGGGAGGAATCCCTATCCCAATCCTTGTCTATATAGTCTCTCAGTCAAACCAAGGTAGAGATCTCAAAAATTAGTGTCACCAACCAAACACACTTGGTCTCTCAGTCAAACCCAATGACCGAAGGGATCACTACATGCCTCAAAACCAAACTTCCCGACCATATTAGTCTCTCAGTCAACGACCCAAGGGAGTAACTAGGACAATCTTCCTGAACATATGGTCTCTCAACTAAGCCCAAGGAAGATTTTCAATCACATAATGCTATACAATCAGTGTTCCCCCTCACCTAGAGAGGGATTCTCAACAACTCCAAGTTGTTATCTGATATAAGCAAACTTCATCTAGGACAATGACTTTGTCAAATCATCAGCAACATGCTCATCAATAAATACATATTTGAGCCTCAGCTCCTTTTTAAACAATATTTTGAATGTAATGATACTTAATCTCAATGTGCTTCGACATGTCATGAAAACCAGGTTCTCACAAAGCTTTACATAACTTTGATTATCACAATACATAATGGTCAATTCCAGCATCTGATCAAACAAACCAGCAAACTACATACAAAGCCACACAACTTCACAAGTTGTACAGGCAACAATATACTACGCCTCAACTGTACTAAGAGCAACAAAACTTTGCTATCTACTAGACTATGAAATCATAGCAGAGCCCAAGCTAAAACAGAAACCAGAGGTGCTCTTTATATATTCAGTGCTTCTAACGCAATCGGCGTTAGTAAAACCATTCAACTGCCATTTTCCATTAGAAACATATCTTTGAAGTTTGACCATAATTAATGGTGCCACACAAATATCTCAAAATATGTTTTGTTGCAACCTAGTGTATGTGTCGGGGCTCAACCAAGAATTGGCTCAATGTGTTCACATTATAGCAGATATCAGGTCTAGTGTTCACAAGATAGTTCAACAAACCAATCAATTTGTGATACATAGGGATCAATTAGATCGAAATCATAGTCATGTATCTTCTTCAAATTCATCACCATAGGAGTGTCCATGGACTCGCAATCCATCATGCCAAATTTAGGAAGGATCTTAATAGTGTACTTGTCTTGTCCAACAAAGGTTCCATCAAGATTTTGCCAAATTTCCAATCCTATATAGTAATGCATAAGACCAAGATCCTTCATCTCAAATTCAGAAATCAGCTCTCTTACACTCGACAATGAGAACTTTAGCCCCTGTCAAAAACCAATCATCTACATACAACAACAAAATCAAGGGCTTGCCTTCAACAACTTTGAAGTACAAATTCAGATTAGCATCACTCTTCTTGAAACCAAGGCTCAACAAAGAGCTAGCAATGCAAGAATGCCATGCACAAGGAGCCTACATAAGCCCATACAAGGCTTTCTTCGACTTACAAACATGTGTTTCCTTGTCATGAATCTCAAAGTCTTGAGGCTACTCAATATAAACTTCTTCTTCAATGACTCCATTTAGAAAGGCAAACTTGACATCCATTTGATGCAATGTCCAGGCTGCAATAGAAGCAGGAGCAAAAAAACAAATCATCTACATTCAAAAACAAAATCAAGGGCTTGCCTTCAACAACTTTGAAGTACAAATTCGAATCAGCATCACTCTTCTTGAAACCAAGGCTCAACAAATAGCTATCAACGCAAGAATACCACGCACAAGGAGCCTGGTTAAGCCCATACAAGGCTTTCTTCAACTTGCAAACATGTGTTTCTTTGTCATGAATCTCAAAGCCTTGAGGTTGCTCAATATAAACTTCTTCTTCAATGACTCCATTTAGAAAGGCAAACTTGACATCCATTTGATGCAATTTCCTTCCTACAATAGAAGCAAGAGAAAAGACAAATCTAATAGAAGCATACCTGGCAACGTGAGCAAAATTTTCTTCATAGTCCTCTCCCTATTGTTGAAAGAATCCTCAGGCCACAGATCTTGCCTTATACTTTTTAATACATGATTGAAAATGTACATGAATTTGGAAGACACAATAGATTTTCCTTCAGGCCTTGGCATGATTTCCCAAACATCATCTTTTAATATAGATTGGTACTCTTCAATCATGGCATCTTTCCAAACTTGATGCTCAGCAGCTTCTTCATAGGTGGATGGCTCAGACTCAATGATCTTACACATCATTGCTGCATAACCAGAGTACTTCTTCGACTTCTTGCTTTCCATGAAGGTTCCACGAGGTGTTGCATGTCCTTCAGCTTCTTTCAAAGTTTTTTTAAGCCAGGCAGGTCTCTTTTTAGTCTCAAGTATAGTGACGCTAGGTGAGTCAACAAATTCATGAGGGTCTTATTCCACGGGTTTAGGTTCTTTAGATTTCGCTTCCACTTTCTTAGAAGCCACCTGCATTTCATCATCAGTGTCCAAGTGTGACCCCTTGGACTTCCAAAAGCCAGCGTCCTCATCAAAAATGACATCCCTGCAAGTTTCAATAGTACGTTGTCCTGGTACATAGACCCTGAAGGCCTTAGAATTTTCACTATAGCCAACAAAAGTTCCCTTCTTTCCAGAGGGCTCCAATTTTTTCCTTTTCTCGTTGGGCACATGAACATAAACAGGACAGCCAAAAATTCTCAAGTGGTCAACATTGTGTCTCTCAACTGTGAAGACTTGTTCAAGAGTCTTGTAATCCAATATTCGGTGTGGGCATCTATTTTGAACATAAATAGTTGTTTTTGAAGCTTCTGCCCATAGATACATCGACAACTCTTGATCATGAAGCATGGCCTTGGAAGCTTCCATAATAGTCTTATTCTTCATTTCAATAATTCCATTTTGTCGAGGATAGTTGGGAACTATCAACTCCCTCTTAATTCCAGCATCCCTGCAAAAGGCAATTAATTCCTTGGATACATACTCTCCTCCATTATTAGACCTTAGAGTCTTAATCCTTATTCCTGAAGCATTTTCAACCTTGTGTATATTATCTTCCGGATTCATCGCATTAGGTTTGTTTAGATCGACGTTTCGAACTAGCAACGGTGGTTCATTTTCAACCTATACCTTGAATTCCCGAAACTTTTCAAATACTTCATTCTTGGAATTCAAGAGATAAATCCATGTTTTACGAGAGTAATCATCAATAGAAGAGACAGTACAAATGACCACCCAAGGATTTGTCAGTCATAGGCCCACAAACATCATAATGTGCAAGATCCAAGATTCCTTTCGATCTACTATCATTGCTAATACATCTTTAACATTTTTCCCAAGAGCACATCTACGCAAACTGCATCATGCTCAATTCTGATTTCAGGTATGCCTTTAACAAAACCTTTCATTCTAGATAAAGCTTTATAATGAACATAAGCATACATTTGATGCCATAGTTCACAAAGATCAGATCTATTGTGTATCAAGGCTTGAATAGATCAACCAAGGAGACGATATAGGCCTTCAATTCATACACCAATGACTTTAGCAGATTCAAAGGAGGAGTCCTTCTTCCATATTAGAACTTCTCCATCAACAAAAGAAATTATATATCCTTTGTCTTCAAGAGATGAAATAGACAACAAGTTCTTCTTCAAACCAAGAAGATATAAAATATTGTTAATAGAGACATTACTCCCTGATTCCAATTAGAAGGATGACAAACCAATGCCTTTGACTTCATACTTGCCATTGTCTCCAAGCTCAACCCTTTGAGCTATCTTTTTCTCAACCAATTCAGAGAGATGTTCACAATTTACAGTCATGTGCCTAGAGACAACACTATCCACCAGCCAAATTTCATCATGACCTGCAATGGAACTTGTAAAAGCAGAATAAAATGAATATTCAGAATCAGAATCATTCTTCCTAGGCCTCCTCTTATGAGATGATTCGTTTAGGTTAGTTGCAGAAGCATGGTGCATCCCTTTCCTTTTTCAATCATCATTCCTTCAATAATCATCCCTTTGATAATCATTCCTTTGATTCCTTTGAGGACATCTATTTTGATAGTGACCATATGCTTGGCAACGGAAGCATTAAACATTTGATATGTCCCTATTATTTTGAGAGGTAGGAGGTGGTGTTCTATGTGAAGCAAGTCCTCTTCCTAGAGCATGTCTTGAATTAGGTCTTATTCTTGAACTTCTTTGAAATCATCCAAAGTTTATTCTTCCCTTGTTATTCCTTGACTAGGCTGCAAAGGCTTGGGAGTCATCACCTGGATTTAAAATCTTGCCTCTAGATAAGGGTATTGATTCTTCTTGAGTTCAAGCATCCCACAGCTTGTCAAAGGAAGGTGCATTTTCTCTCCCACTGATGGTTGCTACAACAGGATCCCAAGATTCAAGTAAGCCACCCATTGCCATAGCTACCAATTCTTTGTCAGATACTTCTTCATTAATAGCCTTGAGTTGATCTCTTACTTGAGATATTCTTACAAAGTATGATGCCACAGTATCATTCTTTGTCATCTTGATCTCACGAAGCTAGCCCCTTAGACTTATAGATTTATTGATGTTGTTGAAGGTATACAATCCAATGAGGACTTCATACATCTCCCTATAATTTTTGTGATCAGCAATATACGAAATTAGGTGATCCCTACTAAATTCTATAATGATGCCCCTAGCCCAGATGTCATCTTCCTGAATCTTGTCTTTTTGTGCTTGGTCAGTTGGTTCAATAACTTTTCCCAATACAATACCCAAGACGTTATGCCTTGCAAGCACTAGGTCAATTCAAGCTTTCCACGGCTTTAAATTTGTATCCCCTCAAGCTTGTTCTTTGACTTCCTAAAGGAATTCATGATGAAGATGATAAAGATGACCAACAAAAGATGTAGAATCCCAAAGCTTTAATATTCCTCAACGTACACTTCAAGGTGATCTCAATGCTCTTTCTCTTCACCAAAGCTCTGACACCATGTTGATTTTCTAGTGTAATCAAGACTAGTACAATTTTTCAATATGATAACTACTTCCAATGATATAATTAGACTTCTTTAGAGCATTCAAGCATTAAGCAGTTATACATGAAAATTTTCTACCATTCACTTTCTTCAATAGAGCAGTAGAGATCATAGTAAACAATGACACAAGAGACAAGAGACACCAAAAGTTTAGGCTAGTAGCCAAGGCAAAACCCACAAGGGGAAAACCCACCAAATTTTTCTTTATGAAAGAG
Organism: Pinus taeda; assembly: GCA_000404065.3. Lineage (NCBI taxonomy): Eukaryota > Viridiplantae > Streptophyta > Pinopsida > Pinales > Pinaceae > Pinus > Pinus taeda. The sequence continues at coordinate 15,771 of APFE030713901.1, forward strand.
AATTATGTTCATCAAATGTACATCAAAATATTCCAAACAAGATTCCAAATTCTAACCTCAATATTTCCAAGTCAAACTAGTCAAAGGAGAAAGAAATAGTCAACGTTGGTCAATGTCCAAGTCTGCAACAAACGGGCCGAATTTTGGCTTGAGGTAGCTGAACAGAGGACGTTGAAATTCGGTCAAAATCTCAGTCAACAATCACAATCAAAATCTTGATCAAATCTTAGAGTTGACGTGTGGTCAACAAGCCAGAAACAGGGGCAAATTTTTAGTCAAGCCGAGTCAACAAACCACAGAAAGTCTTGGCCTCCAAAACCAATCAAAGTCTCAATCAAACAGAAGCAATCAATTCCAAGTCAACACTAGTCAAACAAATGATTAGAGAATTGGTCAACATAGAACAAAAACTTCTTCTTTCTCCTTCTCACTTCTGGATGAATCACCTTGTTTCAGATCGAATGATGTGATGAGATGAGATGCCAAAGTGAGAGTCAACGAACTTCTATTTATATGTGATTTTAGAGGAGGGTTTTAACCTTCGGGTCAAACCCATTCATTAAATGGGGTTGACTTGTACACTTTAGGCTGACTTGGTCAACATGCAAAAAATGATTTTCTCCTTTGATTTGCCAATGAAAATACCGATTGCAACTACCAATTCTCAACATTCGTTACCAACAGTGAATTTTGTGGTATCTTTCTCTTCTTTGCAGTCATGAAAATATTCACAATCATACTCAATACCCCAAGCTGCAACCTAGAACTCTTACATAGCTTCATCATTTGCTTGTCCATCTAGGGGACAATCTACAGTTTTAAAAACCGGAACCGTTGACTAGACCAGTCCACCTAATAAACCGTGTTTCATATCGGTATTGGTTAGATCTCAATGAATCGGTTTTAAAAAACACATGAAATAACTAATTTTTAATGAAAAAAGTATTTTTAAGATTTAAAACCATGATTCCAAACCAATAGACACAAAATATGCAAAGTTTGCTCATATATCCATGTAAAGGTGAATATATCAAAATGGTACCAGGTGCAATACATATCAGCAACAAAATATATAATCAATGAGGCTCTAAATGGCCTCTAGAGTTCAGAAACAAAGCATACAAACTATGGGGCCATTGGCCTACTACAAGTCTACATATATGATATTAGTGATCAACATTATAACTTGAAACTTCTCATCATGATCAAACTCAGTTGGTTGAGTGTCGACTCCCAAACTTTGCAATTGCTTGAGTCACAAACTTCTCTACTGGTTCAATGACTTGAGTCTCAAACTTTTGAAGGTATTCTGCCCTAATATGCCCTATTACTTCATTTGGTGCTCCACATGGCTTTACATGGCCTCCTAGCCCAACCAAGTGTTGCTTGACCCTGTTAATGCCCCCCTCCTTCAATAGATTTTCGGCAATACTTGCAGATCATTTTGCCATCAATCATACCACAATTAACCCATGCAGTATCCTTGGCTTTGGAGGCATGATGGCCACTACATAGCTCAAACTCTCTATTGTTCCACTACTCCAACAAAAACTCAACACTCTCCAAGCTCCCAATCAAACTCACAAAAACTCCAAATGAGATGTGTGAGGCAAATGAGGGGGTCAGCTCCTATTAAAGGCTTGGAGAGGGTGGTTTTGGAGGGAAACAACCCTTACTTTCCCTCCGAAACACCCAGGAAGCTTCCAAAAAGTCTGTGTGGGTCTGTCGCGGCCTTGGCAATGAACCGATCGGTTTATGACAAAACTGGCCAGTTTGACCATAAACTGGTCGATTCCGTCATAAACCAACCAGTTTGGTCCAGTTTTTGTGTTTTTTTGGCTAAGGGTTTTTTGCCCGGTTCAACCCGAATGCCTAATGAACCAGTCGGTTTGACCGATTTCCAGTTCATGCCAGCCGGTTTTTAAAACTATGGGACAATCATCACCATGACCTCCCACATTTGGGCTTTCTTCTGGATCACCCCATTCTTATTCTGCTATGTCAAGCACCAAAAATTCTCTGGGCATAAAGAAAGGTTGATTGTGGTCTTTATGAGGGTTGCAATACCATTCTATACAACACAACACAAGGTGTTTACTGCACAGAACTTGAGAACAAGTTCTAGAAAGAGCATGTCTGTAGGGTCCTCTTGATATTTTTGCTACACAATATCAAATTGCCTCCTTCACTCAAGACAAAGTCGAATCAACAAATCCACATCACTAGAATCTTCTACAAGTTGCTCACAAAACCTCCTATCTTCTTTAATACATTCTTGAAGTGCTTGAACGTTTTCTCCATTCAAAACCCCATGATCCTCTTGAGCATCAAGAGGAAGATCAGTCACGGCCTCTTCTCATAGGTTATCTTGAACAAGGCCAAGGAGATCTTCTTCTTGCTGGGTTGTGTTAAAATTTTGGGTAGCTCAGAAGGTATTTCCAAGAGGGAAAACCCACCAAAAGTGGTTGGTTGGGAAATTTACCCAAAAGTTGGGGTTTTGGACCCAAAGCAGTGGGTTTAGGGACCAAAAGAAAATAATTGTTTATTCTCATGGGTTGAGAGGCTAAAACCGTAAGTCTAGAGGTTTCCTAAATGACCCAAGGGAAAAGGGTATCCGATAAATAGAGGAGAGCCAAGGAGAGGCTCAAAGTGTGCAAGAGAGATGTGACTTCTCTTGTGCTAAGGGTGCCCTAGTGGAGGGTCAAGTTCTGCTCATGGAGATCAAGATCATTGTTTTAAAAATCGGAACCAATGACTGGACCAGTCCACCTAATAAACTGGGTTTCAAATAGGGACTGGTTAGATCTCAATGAACCGGTTTTAAAAAAACACATGAAATAATTATTTTTTAATGAAAAAACTACTTTTAAGATTTAAAACCATGATTCCAAACCAATAGACACAAAATATGCAAAGTTTGTTGATATATATACCCATGTAAAGGTGAATATATCAAAATGGTACCAAGTGCAATACATCTCAGCTATAAAATATATAATCAATGAGGCTCTAAATGGCCTCTAGGGTTCAAAAACAAAGCTTACAAACTATGGGGCCACTGTCCTACTACAAGTCTACATATATGATATTAGTGATCAACGTTATAACTTGAAACTTCTCATCATGATCAAACTCAATTGGTTGAGTCTCGACTCCCAAACTTTGCAACTGCTTGAGTCAAAAACTTCTCTACTAGTTCAATGAGTCTCGACTCCCAAACTTTGCAACTGCTTGAGTCACAAACTTCTCTACTAGTTCAGTGACTTGAGTCTCAAACTTCTGAAGGTATTATGCCCTAATACTTCATTTGGTGCTCCACATGGCTTTACATGGCCTCCTGGCCCAACCAAGTGTTGCTTGAACCTATTAATTCCCTCTCCTTCAATAGATTTTTGCAAATCATTTTGCCATCAATCATATCACAATGAACCCATACAGTGTCCTTGGCTTTTGGAGGCATGATGGCTACTATTTAGCTCAAACTCTTTGTTGTTCCACTACTCCAGCAAAAACTTAAAACACTCCAGGCTCCCAATCAAACTCACAAAAACTCCAAATTGTTGAAGAATCTAAGGCAATTAGGTGTAATGTGATTCTTCTTGACTTGATAACAATTTGTGGAGTCTTTTTACTTTTTCTTGTCAACTCAATCTTCTTCTTCTTATTATTAATGCATGTGTGTGTACTTCATCAAACTGCTACCAAAAACATAAGAACAAGAACACAAGATGTTGGCTCTCTGTCGAGGCCAAAACCTCTCCTCTTGAGAGGAAAACCCTTTGGTAAATTTCTCTTATTGAAGCTTCTCATTGATTAATGCCAAACCCTAGACCCTTGACTATAATGTCCTCCAAGCACAAGTCAAGTCCTTCCTCTTTTCTGCACTTCATTCCCCAGCACTTCGTCTTCCTTCTTCTGGCACTTTGTTCCCTGACACTTCGTCCCCCTTCCAACTGTTGTTAGATCATGTTGCACTTGCTCTAGAAGAGACACCTTTGATGAAACCCTTTCCTTATGATGATTACTTCCTTCTCTTCACCAACCAACAAACTTGTATGACTGTAATGGGAGGATTGTTATGACAACAGAGATAGCCTCCTTCTCCTCGCACGTGTGACTGCAATAAGCTTTAGAACAGCGCTATTTCCTTCGCTTTGCTTCCTTCATACTTTGCTTGAGTGGGAGGCCCTTTAGGCCTATGTATCTAGCCCAAATGATGAAGTATGTATGGTTGTGAGTCTCTGTTGCTATGACCGCAGGCAGCCTTCTTCTTCCTCGCACGTGTGACTGTATTCGCTCTAGAAACCAGCGTCCAACCTTCGCTTATGCTTCCCTTTACTTTGCTGCACTAGAGGCTCTTTAACTTCGTCCTTTTTCATTCTTTTCTTTTCTCCTTAACTTCGCTAATTTCAGAGCTATATGAGTGTGTTATAGTGGAGTGGACAGCCTCTATATATAGAGGATTGTCCCTCCTTTTAGGCCAACTAGAAAGCCGACTTGAGGACAGTTTGTAGGCCGATTTGCTATCCTACTTCGGATGGCTTCTTTGGTGGTGTCACACGCTTGGAGGAGACTCTTTGATGGTGCCTTTGCTTTGGAGGAGACTCAACTTTGCTTGGAGGAGAGTTCTTTGACTTTTATACAAACATATACATGGTGCAACATGCCCTCAAGGTCTTCAACATTTTTCTTTTGACTATTTGACACACCTATAGCACTTTGACTTGTGCTAGACCTATTTCAATGAGCAAGAAACTCATTGATATATATTATAAAAATAATATTTCTTTTCTTGAATAAATACAAATATCAAAAGTATATTTATGAAGACCAAACCTAGTTACATTTCCTTCTACACAAATGAGATGTGTGAGGAAAATGAGGAAGGCGAGCTCCTTTTAAAGGCTTGGAGAGGGTGGTGTTGGAGGGAAACAACCCTTACTTTCCCTGCAAAACACCCAAGAAGCTTCCAAAAAGACTTTGTGTGGGTCCGTCGTGGCCTTGGCAATGAACCAACCGGTTTATGACGAAACCGGCCGGTTTGACCATAAACCAGTCGGTTAACTAGACCAAACCAGCCATTTTGACCATAAATCAGCCGGTTCCATCATAAACCGGCCGGTTTGTCCAGTTTTTGTGTTTTTTTGGCTAAGTCAGCCCTTAAACCGGGTTTTTTGCCAAGTTCAACCCAGTTACCTAATGAACCGGCCGGTTTGATCAGTTTCCGATTCATGCCAGCCGGTTTTTAAAACTATGATCGAGATTTGCTATTGGAAGAAGACCACTGCAAGGATATCTTATGTTCAATGGCACCAAGTCAAGGTGTAGATGAGAAGCAAGAAGCCCGAGGTTTTGGAGGGCTGGAAATCAGGCTGAGTTTGGTCTAGGGCCTGATCAAGACCAATGAAGAAGATCCGTCCATGCTGTTACAGTCTTTGAAGGAGACAGGGTGCCTTAGCCAGTGTGAACAGAAATGCTGAGAAAGGATCGAGGGCAAACTAGAGGGTTTCCATGAATGTGAATGATGCTAAATTATAGCAACTCATCTTGTGAAAGCATAATCCAAGAGGAAAGCCGCAGATCTGAAGTGGAAGTGTATCAGCCCTGGAGAAGGAGACCGAATTTACTCCTCCAAAGTCTGATCTGCTGGAAGGTGCAAGAATGGCTGACATTAAGGGTTCTTGAGGCTGACAAGTTCTGTCTGAGGTCCTGGACAAGGAGAAATATTGCTGCTGATTCAGATCTGTGTCTTGTGTGAGGGCCGAAGTCCTAGACTTCTGTGGAGGCAGGCCGAAAGGCCTCAAGTGACTAGAATAGGGCCAAAAAGGCCTCAGCTGACAAGACAGATAAGGGCCACAGCTATTTGAAGCTAGGCCGCAGGCAGGAAAGAGGACCAAGAGGCCTCTAAGACCAGTACAGGAGGGCTGAGGCACTACAGGCCTAAGAAGAGGCCAGCGTAGGACTGTAAAGGCAACTGTTCTGGAGAATTTGAATTTCTGAGTGTGTTGGTTGAAGTCTGTCCATCAAAGGAGGGTGTGAACAGCATGTTTTAGAGCTGTTTCGCAGTGAATCAAAAGGGCTGATCTACTGTGTGTGTAGCTGTTTGTCGAGGGTTAAAGTACAGTGACTTTGAAGTGCAAATCTACCATGAGAAGCCATTGATCTTGGAGCTGATATGTGCAAGGTATTTGAAGGAGCAAGTATACTGTGAGCAGCTGGTATGCAGAGATATTAAAGGAGTAATCTCTCTGTGAGTAAAGGAGGCAAGGACCTGCCAGGTGTCAAGACAATGTGGACTGAATGAACTGTTGTGTAAGGGCATCTTCAGCATGTAAGTCAAGTTTTGTTCTTGGTCTTTTGGGCAGATTGCGGATCTGAAGAAGCAGATCACAGCCCTAGTTTTGTATACTAGTACTAGTGATCAAGTGCCATGATCTCTGGTACGGGAGCCCTATGATTCTTTTATTGATGGACTAATTAAATAACCGAGGTTTGGGCTCAAATCACTGTGTACTTAATTGATTTCACTGCTGAAGATTTATGTTGTGCAAAGTGCTTGTAAGTTGAGGGTTCCTAGTGTGTTTATGTGCATGATTGGCCTTAGACCAGATCTAGGGCCTAAGGAAAATTCAACAGGCTGCTTTAAAGTTTACAATTTGTGAAAGCATCCATGTATCCTTGAAATTTTGGGCACTCTTCCTTGAAATTTTGGGCACTCTTCCCACTAATTTTGTGGATGTAAATTTGGACATTGATAGATATCCTCATCATCACAAGCTTCGAATATTTCATGTCAATCCCCTGGAACCATCTTCCACCCATACAATATTTTAGCCATCCAAATCCTCCTCCATGTACAATAGCAACCCCATGTTAGGTCATGGAGTAACAAATGTCAATCAGTCGGGGTATTGAATCAGGATAGGTAATCAAGAGGGTTCATACATGGGTGGAAGGGAGAATAGCCAGTTTGTTATCAGCATGCTCTAACTAACCACATGGATTTCCTGTAATATGCAAATAAAATGTAGGGACCAGGGCCCTTGCAAAAGGTGCATATCTCGACAATTACAAATCAACAATAGATAATGTGCAACCATGAACAATAAAAGATTTACAGCAACCCTTTAGATTTCTAAGTATTGATCAATGATAACAACAAGCCACAAGGAGGGCTTCGCCTCACCCTTAGCTCTTCTTAAAAGAGCAGAATTACCCTTCTTTAAAGATTATTACAGCAGAATTGCACATAATACCTAAGAATGGTAACACAAATCAAGTTTTGTAACAAATAGAGGAGGTTGCTCATAGCTGCAGCCATTACAGTTATTATATCCTGGTGATGCAGAAAGACTAGGCCTCAAAAACTAGGTCCCAAATTGTTAGACATGACGGAGTACACTTCAAAAGAAAACATCCTTTTGTTGTTATAATACAGTTTGGACCAAGAAAATTAGTAGATCAAGATAGTTTCCAAAGTAAAAAAACATGATATTTCATCCATGGTGACTCCTGAACATAGGTTGCACACCATTGACAATTAGAAATTGCAGTGGACAATCCTGATCACACAGTCTGCGTTGACTAACACTTGGACAAATTGAGAAAACGAAACCTGGTAGAATCTTGTAAATACAAATGAATATCCAAAATTCTGATTTCTAATCTTAATGAAAAGTTTGTTCTATTTGATGCCAGTCCAAAGTATCATGTCTGCATTTCCTGGAAAATGTCAAGGCAGAATTGAATATAAGAAGAGGAACGGAAGAACATATTCACCAGTCTCTAGACTTTGATTCATAGATTCCAAGGCTAGTAATCGTGATTCCTTTCACACAAGCATATTGTAACAGTTACAATGAGAGCGCAGTGGTAATTAAGATCATGGCCAGCCTCAATTCATATGACAGACAGACTTCTGAATGTATAACTTCACTAATTATTTCTATTAATTGATCCATTCTTCTTATACCATGCGTTTTACTATATCCCTTTTCATTCTTTCCCTTTGAATGTATCAGAGTCAATCATTTCATGTCATCTTTGTTACACTAAAATAAAATGAAAAGATAATTCAAATTGTCTCTTTGAATATAAAGTGATTAGTAGATTAGATCAAAAGAACTTCCAACAATGAGAAATATAATGAATTCAAAATAACATCTGAAATTTATGCATTCCCTTGTCGATTATTTCCAGCATATACTGCAGCATTACTATATAAACATACCTCTATGTCATGAAGCTCAGCTTCAAGTTTTAACTGATGTTCACGTTTTTGTTGCTTGATTCGAGCTTCTGCTACCATGATTGATCGACGGGCTCGAACCTGGGCTTGAATTCTGATCCAAGATTGCATAGTGTGTAAAGTGGTAGCTGCTTGCTTCTTTACTTCGTTGCCCCCCACAAGAGCCTGAAGTCTTACCATCCCTTTCATTTTTCGAAGAGCTTTCCTAGCCTGTCATTATGATCAAATATTATCCTTGTTACATAATGGCATAATGATTAACAAGGCCAATCTTGTAAAACTGTCATAGTGAACCACAAATTGCATGTAATTGCTGCAACATTTTGTGCTAAAACAAAATGGCACTCAAAAAGAATTCAACTGGTCAAAGATGAGCAAATACAAGAAGGTCAAAATGGCACATAGAATCTCAACTCGGGTTTGCTTATCTGATAAGGTATTCAGTAGCATTTATATTCAAACATAGCAATATGATAATAAGAGACATGAAAGACAGAACATTTTATTTTAAAGATAAGAAGTTGAAACAGGAGAAAGAAACCAGACCAGAAAAAAGGTACGAGGACAATGAGGTTATGCCAATTAGCATCACAATTAATTAACCATGAAGAAGAATGCAATAGGTGTTGAATTTTGCAGCTATGGTCGGTTTTCATAATTAATAATTTATCCCTTCAAATATATATGTAATATATACACAAGATATGTTCTTCATGTCAATTTCGAAAGAGAATTTTGAATTTTTAAATTTTAATTTTTGGCTCCAAGAAGGTCAAGTCAGCCAACTTGTTGTGGCACCCATTCGGCCTCCCAGAAGACTATATATAAGGCACTCGACCTCCTCCTCTTGGCACAATTCGGATCTCACATAAGACATAGTATCTTCTGCATCTAAGTGAAGGAGACAAGACAAGAAGGACAAAGACAATCCAAGCATTCTCTCTCTACCTATCTGACCTCGCATGTATAATTCTCTCTTTCTGTGGCCTCGCACGTGTAGAAGACAAGCCGAGTTTATTGAGCAGCAGTTTGACTTGACAAGGAAGTTTGACCAGGTTTGACCAAGGCTATGTTGCTGGTCAGTTTGACTTTATGTTTGACAGGAAAAATTAGATGCATCTCTTGTTGAATTGAATAATTTCTCTAAGGAAAAGATTGCTGGGTTTTTCCCCAAAGTGGGTTTCCCCAGGGTAAATCTTGTGTTGTTTTTGTGCATCATTGTCTCATTGTGATCTCTACTGTCCTACTGCTTGTTATGGTTGAATTTCTTAAGTATAATTGCTTAATGATTAACTGGAAGTGCTAAAAGGTAATCTCTATATCATTGGAAGTAATTATCAGTTTCAGAAATCAGTGCTTGTATCTACTGCACTTGAAAAATTACCAATAAGAATAAGTTTCATATAAGGAATGTCAAACCCACAAAACCTGATTTTACAAATAAAGAGAAGCCCCATTTTTAAGGAATCAACACCCATTGAGGGCAATCATTTTGATATTTTCTGACCAACCATCATAGAAAAATTATTGGGACATAACATTCACTAACGTCTGGAAATATTAACATTCTTGAGATAAGAATTTAGGGCATTTGACTAAACAACCTAACACTATTACTATTGTAACTTACCAAACTAATGATGAGCCTTTTACAAATATATTTAGGAATATAAGTACATTAGATAGGGTTTTTACAGAAAATAAGTACAGCGCATATCAATTTCCCTCTTCTCTAAGAGCAATGCTCCTCAATTTATACTTTTCTAGCAAGGGTGACTAGGCGGCATGCATCAATTCCTGACAATGTCTATGATCATGTGCCACATACTACATATAGCTTTGTTTTCCTTGCTGACCATAAAAGACCAAACTTTTAAACCCTTCAATATTCAGACTTAAATGTCAACAATAGACAATGGGAGAAGTTCCTTTGTGAAATGAAGAGGAGCACAAATTGACATCAAACTACTGGAGTTGAATCATGAAGGTGGACTATGCTGAAAATGTAGCAAAGGAAGGTCTTTTGGCTTGTGCCTTAGCCAATAAAGACTTTGAATTGTCTCTCTAGCATGAATGCAAATTCATGGGATAGACTTCAGTGTGGTGTGTTGATTTCCAATTCATTGGAATGGTCATCAGTAGATTGCATGCGTAGTGTTGGAGCTTCAGTTCGTTGGAGTCTTCTTCAGTTAGACTACGGGATGAGGTGGTAGAAACAAGTTCAGTTGGGACGAATTAAGACTTCAGTTAACTCGGTTCACAACTAGAGGAAATCAAGGAGCAAATCGAGCTAGTAAACTGAGAACTAGTGCAAGTGTAACTGAGACTTGCTCCAGTTAACTAGCAAAAGGAACTTGTTGCACTTGTGTGAACAGCCATTCGAACTTGGCTTCCTTGCATGGATTGAAGTCTATTAAGGCAAAAGAAGGACGAAGGCACAAATTGATGATTCATTGTTTTTGGCAGAGTGCATTGGTTGAGAAGCGAAGATCAGGAATTCGAGGAGCAAGCCAAGACTAGTTTAAGCAGGAAACGATTGTGGGAGCAGACCGAGAGCAATTGTGGAGCTGAGATTAGTCAGGTAGCAACATACTGAATTTGTAAAATATCTATTAGCTCAAAGAACAATCAATAAAAGCTCACAACAAAGAAAGCAGATTTTCCCATTTGGGTTTCACGGGTAAAACACGGGTGTCAAATTTACGTGTGTGCATGTGCTTTTATCTCAACTATCTTCCACTGCATGTTCAATGTTAAGAAACTCTGTATCTTGGTGAAAGTTAAACTTGGTTTTAGTTTTCAGATGCCTTGAATTTTCAGTAAATTCATCTAATTAGTTGCAGAGTTTCAAGAAAATTAACAGACTATAATTACTCACCCATATGTCTAAGGACCAAAAGCATTTTTGTCGTTTGATGAAAAGAGAAGGAAAAGCCTCAATTGAGTTACACAAATTGTGCATCAATGAAGCATCTATAACTGGTCATAGCTATTAAAAAAGGGGATGCTATAATCTCAAGATTGCGCATATGAGAGAGATTTTACAGATGACTGACTCAAAATTCTTCTTCTGTACTATAATCAAGTAGTTTTGAAGCATTGACTTTAAGGAGTAAGAGATTGCACTTCAGTGACACCAACAGGAGCATTATCTGACTTATTTTGTTTTCCAACTGACTTATCGTTATACTAAGCTTGTAGACAGACTGAACAGGAGGTTCCTAATTGTGATGTTGAAATTTTGAAATATGCCATATTTTTATGAAGATGAGCATATCAATAGCTATGTTGGTAGCAGCCCGTACCATATTGAGATTCCCTTCAAAGAGGAAGAAAGTGGCTGAAGAGGTATCATAATTGTCCCAAATAGTTAAGATTTGTAGAAACATGCTCATCACTTTCAGTTGAGATTGTTGTCCAATTAAATGTTGCTAAAATTCTTGCTGTGAAGTCAGAC
>APFE030713904.1:1556-61510 GCA_000404065.3 Pinus taeda
TTTATTGCAGAAGAGGCGGTGAGGCGGTGATGACTTTTACAGCAAAAATAAAACGGCTGTCTGCAGGGGATTTAATTCTGCAAAATATCAGGGAACTTTTACGGCACCGAACAATCTGAAATTAATTGCTGAAGATCAGATTTTGTTCTGCATTAATTGTTTGCAGTTGGAATTAAATTCCAACAATTACAGGGTCGTTGTTGATAACGGCAGCCATGTGAAAGACACCATGGCAACCTCGAATAACTGTAAGCAAGCTCTGGTAATCAAGAATATCAGCTTTGACAAGCTCAAGCCTCTCCTTTGCTCCTTCCAACTCTCTCAAATGCTCATACTTCCACCCATCATCTACACTCAAGTCAAATCTCTTCAGATACTCCACTTCTAGACATGATGTGAGAGTATATAGCAATATACATATTCCATGCAAAAGCAAATAATATAATTAAATGATGGGATGTGGTAGGAAAACTGGTAATTAGTGGATATACCAGCTGGGTTGGTGCGAACTGCTCCTCTGACAATATAGCCCTTGGTGAGGAGAAACTTGATAAGCCATGAAGCAACGAAACCCCCTGCCCCCGTCACGCAAACTATTTCATCTCTTTTAGTACTCTGCTTCATTTCATTAGATATCATGGTTTATGTCATAAGCTGAAGGTAGAAACTCTGAAATGAATCAGATAAGTAGCACAATGAATTACGGAAATGAAATGGAGATGTACCCTTTTTAACGCTTCCTCGAGGGGTACCCTAATTTCAGTAGGCCACATCTACGCAGAATAGCCATGAAATTTCAGGGGCCATGAAATTTTAGGGCTATTCTGCGTAGATGTGGCCGGGTACCCTAATTTCAGTAGGCCACATCTACGCAGAATAGCCCTGAAATTTCAGGGCTATCCTGCGTAGATGTGGCCTACTGAAAAGCGTTAAAAAGGGTACGTCTCCAGTTCATTTCCTTAATTCTTTGTGCTACTTATCTGATTCATTCAGAGTTTCTACCTTCAGCTTCTGACATAAACCATGATGATATATGAAATGAAGCCTAGTACGAAAAGAGATGAAATAGTTTGAGTGAAGGGGCAGGGGGTTTCATTGCTTCATGGCTTATCAAGTTTCTCCTCACCAAAGGCGTGAGAGGAGCAGTTCGCACCAACCCAGCTGGTATATCCACTAATTAACACAAAGGTATTTCAGTTCGCACCAACCCAACTGGTATAAAAGCTTGGAAACGTATTTGATTCGAAAGCTTCAGTTGATTTTGATATAAATTTTAGTAATGAGATTTTTCCTTTATTTTATTTAATAAAAGCTTGCAAACGTATTTGATTCGAAAGCTTCACTTGATTTTGACATAAATTTTAGTAATGAGATTTTTCATTTATTTTATTTAATAAAAGCTTCCCAACGTATTTGATTCGAAAGCTTCGCTTGATTTAGACATAAATTTTAGCAATGAGATTTTTCCTTTATTTTATTTACTAAAAGCTTGCAAACGTTTTTAAATATATTAGTGTATATGATTCTAAATAAAAGAGCCATTACTATTTAGCTACTGATTGTTACACCTTTGGTCATATATCATTATTAGTCCTTGTCTGGGACTATTAGCGATCGATCGTTGACCTACCATTATTTGGTACTTTGACTGGTTTTATTTTCGGTGTTTTCAGATTTTAACCTAAGTTTGATGCTCCCAATTTTATTCAAAAAAAATTTACCCAAAGTTTTTGGTTCGGCAAACAATTGAGGTCTTATTGCAGCCTTCACGTTGCCCGATGCAAAAATATTGAAGCAATTTCATTTTATTCAAAGTACGTTGCGGTAGGTTATCCAAAAATATTGAAGCAATTTCATTTTATCCAAAATACGTTGTGGTAGGGTGTGTGGGAAAAGTAACTTTATGATTTAACATTGTTGTTTTGTTTCTTTAATTATTATGATCACAATTTTTTTACCACTTCAAAAACAGTTCTGTCATTTTATATACAGGTTGACAATTTCTTTATATGAAAGTTTTTGCAATTTATTTATATCACAGGGTTTGAAATATTTTATGCAAAATTTTTAAGTAGAGACTGCATGCCACCACCTGCATGTTCTTGGGACACTTGTCACCTCCTATATCTACTGTCCCGTATTCGTTCCACGCAATAAAAAATGAGTCCATCCGACGACAGAATGGAAACTCTTATCTCCATTGTCAGCTAGACTGTGATGTATTTTCGGTGTTAAGTTTTCGTTGGCAAAGCATTCAGGTTTCTGGCCCCGGATTCGAATTTCACCCAAGTTCGATTCTATAACTCTGCATGATTGAAATTCTTCCTCATGCATTGTCATAGTCTTGCATTGATGTTATTCTTGGCTCTCAGGTTCACGACGAGTCTTGTTGGTGCTTCATCGCTTTGAAGGAGATGCTTTGTGCCGCAGCCCTGGCCAGGTAAAGTTTCTGGAGTTTGGTTTGAATGTCTTTAGCTGTATTTCATAACTATTTTTTTGTGTAACTAACTCTCATCTCTTGGATTGCTAGGTTTCGCCGGAGGTTTTCTAGCCGCTCGAGAATGGTGGAATGAGGCTTACCTCCCAGAATACTGCCAAGGGTTTCAGATTTGTTCTTCGTCCAGCCCCCGGGTATGTGAAAATTATTCCGGATTCTTCTATTCTGGAGGCTTCATCTCTTGCGGAAGTGGTTTAGCAGCCATCCGACTATATCGCTCTTAGTCTGTTCTGTTTGTTTTCATAGGGTTTATATGTTCTTATCTTTATTTCTGGAAGTGATTTGGGGTTTTGACCAGCGTTCCATCATTGCTACACTATATATGTAATCTTTAATAGTTATTTTGTGGCTTAATCTAGAAGTATCATTTAGCCGAATTGTCCCTTATTTCACTGGGGTTTCAGTTCTGGGTTCAGATTTTTCATAAATACTGAATGATAAATTTGTTATTTGCGTTCTTTGATAGCTCTGGTTTTTCCTTCTACTTAGGACAAATTTCCTTTTTTGTTCAAATTAAGTAAAGAAAATATGGTTTGGTTCCAGAACTTACTTCTTCTTGTTTATTACTGGTATCCTCTTAGCATTTTAAGGTGTTGTAGAATCTAACTTTGTTACATTATAATGTTTAACTGTATCGTAAAAATATATATTTCTTTTTACTAGAACTGTAAATCCGTCCGTTCCTTAAGATGTTCCTGAATAACTCTGGAAATTCTTGTTCTCACATCTTATATTGCCCTTAAGAGTATTTGCATGGTAAAACCCTTAAGAGTAATCATTTAAAAAGAACTCTGCTATTCTAATCAATAGATCTTACTGAGTTTTCTTTAAAACTTACTAGTTGTCTAGATTACTAGAATAAAATTTGATTACTAGAATACAATTTATAACTTCTATTAGTGGCCATTATGCCTTAACTGAACTAGTATATATATTCTTCTCCAAAAAATATACATATCTTTATTTTAACAGTATAATTAACCTACAAAACTTACTAGTTGTCTAGATTACTAGAATACAATTTGATTACTAGAATACACTTTATAACTTCTATTAGTGGCCATTATGCCTTAACTGAACTAGTATATATATTCTTCTCCAAAAAATATACATATCTTTATTTTAACAGTATAATTAACCTACAAAACGTTATGTATACTTATCTGATTCCGGTGATATTTACTATGAGCTCTTTGAATCAAGATCGTGAGGTAATATTTACGGTGAGCTGTGAGCTGTTTGAATCAAGATCGACTAAAAACGCGGATTTTCCTCCCAACTATGATACTCACTTTTAGGACAAAGTCTTAGATTTTACATCTATCTATTCTTAACCTGGGACTTCGCACAGATGCATATCTTTATGCTTTCCACTTATCAAACGCGGTGTCGAAGGCCATAGTTGGCTAGTCTGAAGTCCAATGGAGCCGTTTTCTACCGCTAGTGTATATCATAAAAAAAATTAAGCGATAACACTGTGGGAGCTAGTAATTATGTGAGCAGCTTTCACTGGGCTAGCGGTAGCCTCTCACAAGGTATTGGTTCAACCTATCCAAGACACCAATGGTGCTACGTGTTTTAGTACATATATTAATGATGAAATGAATTCTGCTATTTGTAATCGATTTAACCAGCGATTTCATTAACTCGAATTTTTTTTGTTGAGAGTTGAAGAATTTCATTAACTGGAATTTTTTTTTAGAGTTGAAGAATTTAGGTGTCAAAATTATCATTTAGGTGTTTTAGTTCGGTTTCAATTACTCTAATTAGTCCAGTTTCACTACAATTCAGAAAAACAAATATTCTGGGCACACTCTTAATCCCCACGGCCTGCGATTCCTATACCAAGAGGTTGCAATATGCGTGTACTAAATACAAATACAGGAGGCAACATATTTCTGCATCCCAACGGTATTATACAACTAATTTCCATGTTAAAAGTTGGCCACCTTCAGTGGAAGTAATTGTACAAATACAGGAGACAACATATTTTTGCATCCCAACAGTATTATACAACTAATTTCCATGTTAAAAGTTGGCCACCTTCGGTGGAAGTAATTGGCTGGTCGAAACGAAGTCTTTAAATAGTCTACTGACATGTTGACTGTTTTCACAATGTGTTGAGCTGACTTAAATAGATGGAGAGAGTTTGTATTGTTGTTATGGCAGACCCCTGAATTTTTGCAACAAATTACACATTGAATTGGCATGTTGAAGAGAGCGTTTGTATTGCTGTTGTGGAAGACCCCGGCAGGGACTACCGCCACGGCAGTGGCTCTCTTGTTATTTACTAGCGACTGATTGTTACACCTTTTGTCATATATCATTATTATTTACTAGCTGACCGTTATACTTAATTTTAAAATAATATATAAATAATATAGGTTTTGTCCTTTTTTATAATTGCAATTGGAGGATTAGATACCATATAGGTTTTCTCCTTTTTTATAATTGCAATTGGATTAGATACCGTAAAGGAAATGTTTTAAAGTATAAATTATATAAAAATTAGTAAACAAAATGTGATTTAAAAATAAAAGATAAAGAGGAATCACTTACACTATGTTAAATTTACAAATTTTATAACCTTTCCAACATAGATTGTCCCTTAATTTTCAAAAATACTCTTTCAAGTTCCAATAACAAATATTTATCAAAAATATGCTTTTTTTCAATATTGAAGTGTCTCATTTGATCAAAATCTTACAGTGTTTTACCACTTTCTCTTAGGGTGATTGGATTAACCTTTGCTTGTCCTTGCTTAACTTCTTTTGGGAATTTGGACTAGTTTTTCTCAAAATGACAAATTCAAAATTTACCATTGGATGAACTAATTTAAAGCAGAGCTACATATATTAATAAAGCTAATCACTACATAACCTTACAGTGTTTGATATGAGATAAGTAGATCTTTTGTTGAGCATTGATTAAATAATTCTTTCAGCCGACATAGCAACTTTAATTCACTATTCGGAGGTACAATGGAAAACTCTTATGGTAGTAGTCATGAGCTTTCCTTTATTCACCATGATATTTTGGCTTTGTGTTTTACCAGGTAGGGGCCTATAAATAAACACAAAAGGATTTTTATGCCTCAGACTCTATTCCCAAAAAGTGGAAAAACTTTGTGAAGCATGTATTTCATGTTGAGATTGTTTCCTTCCATGTTGATTTGGTGCATATTTCTTTCTCCTCTAATAGTAGTTTCTAACCATTTTTTGATATTGAATTGTCTCACTCATCACAAGTTTGCAGTGTTTTACATTCTACTTGCACATAATTTGTTGATTTCCTCATTATTGTATGTCAAGGTACAATGCAGGAGAAAGATTTGTGTGATACATAAATTTCATAATTATCGAACAAATGCATGATATATTTGTTAGTGCCTAAATCTACCTCAGGCTGAGAAAGGCAAGTCTAGAGTAACATCAAACCATGCTTAACCTAGTAGCTAGCCCTACCAGGTTGGGAGAGGGCTCTCTCCTTGTCAATTTCAATGAAAATATAGCAAGTAAGGCTTGAGATGACTGATATGAATACTAATTTTAGGCCAAGTATGTTTGCTCAGAGGAATTTGTTTGATTTTAATGGTTGGTTGCTGGATCAAATGGGAAGGCAGCTTTGGGTCTGGGAAATGAACTCAGTCTTGTAGAGGTTTCTATGGGGCAAGGTAGGCAAATGCTTTAGTACTTTGAATTAAGTGAAATGGATAGTCTTAAGACTAGTGAGGAGTTGGAGAGGGCATGAAAGTGTCATGCGTCCTCTTCAAACAGTAGAAAACATGTAAATCTAAACAAACCCTAAGGTAGAGCACTACAACAACAATGATTTCCACCTTTATACTTGATTCTTTTAGTTAAGCTGAAAAAGAGAGAGATAATGGCACGCATAAATACATGATAACTTGAATTACAAAAGGAGAAACAATACTAAATCACCTTGCCACAAGAATCCCACAAAATGCTGCAAACCCTGGTCTATTTCCTTGCCAAACTGCAGAAATGAATGTACAATAATGCTCAAAGCATTCACAAGAGTCCAACCTTTACAAATGACTGAAAAAAAAACATGATATAGACCTCCAAACCACTTGCGCTATCCATCAGGGGTCGAATCCATGAGAAGACAGGTGGTTTCAACCATATCTAAACTAGGAACACAAAAGTAGGCAATTGAACAACTTGCCTCTAAAACCTAGGAAACTGATTCATTCAACTCCAAACCACCTGCAACTAATGTATCTACCTTATCAAATCAATTTTTATTATTTTTACATCATAGTACATCAATTTACATCATGTCACATTATGAATTTGACCATAAGAGAGAAAAAGTCAAAGTGGAAGAAAACTATGTGAAAAACAGAGTTTTTGAGCAACTTTGGCACTTTTTCCTCCTATGTGTAGCGCCATTTTTTCTGTGCGTAGCACTTTCTCCAAGCTGCTTTTGGAGGGCTTCCCGAGGTCCAAATCAGGTGTAGGATAGCTCATTGGAAAGCCCCGTGAGTTTACTTTTTGGAACAACTTGAATTTTTTTATTTGGAGTCCATTTTCTCCTCCAAAATTGAAATCTCCCAAGACTGCTTTCTGTGTGGTCGAAAAGTGGCAGAGTGGGCATTGTTTTGGGTGTTTTTGGCCCTTTTGGAGGACCACAACTTGTCAAAATCTGATAGTAATTTCTGAGCATGCATAACCTTTCATAAGGAATCCAAAAATTCCAAGTTTTCCTCAAATACAGGTCCCTGTAAAAAGTGAGCGCCAGGTGGCGCTACGCACCTGCTCGAAAAACCTGTTTTTTCCATGAAAAATTCAAAATTGCCAAAAAGTTTTCTAAATTTCTTGAAATTTGGCATGAGTGATCTACAACAAGTGCTATGCTGGGCCAATGAAGCTTTAGCCAAGATCTTGAGCTTATCTTGCTCCTCAAAATCTTCCTCAACTTGTCTTTTAGGCACCTTATCCTAGTTTTGCAAATTTTGTTTCATGCCAAATAGTGATAAGCCATGTGCCGCAACATCTTTTTCTCCTTGTTGGATTTCTCAAGTATCTTCTCCAAGTGCATATTCACCCTCTCTAGCCATGACTCCTGGTTAGCATCAATCTCTTGCTCAAGGGGTGTTAATTTGACTTTCTTTCTTTTTGTTGCTTGCTTGTTTTCCCTTATGGTTTGTAGCTCCATGATTGTCTGTTTATCCTCCAACTGCTTGTTCCATTGCTCAAGGTAATTAATGTTCCACTTAGCCCTTTCAAGGTTAAGAGATAAGTCATGGATGTCAGCTTCTTGTTCTTTGATGATCTCCTTGAGTCTTGATCTTTGGGAGCCCAAATCAGTATCCTCCTCCTGCATCAAAATAAAATCTCTCTCTTGATCTTCAGAAGGCCCTTCCTCATGCAATGGTTGCTTCCCTTTATCCTGTACCTGCTCTGCTGAAGAAGAAGGGAAATCCCATTTCGCCCTTGGTGAAGATAGCATTTTCCTATTGTCTGGTGAAGGAAATGAGACCCCTTCCACCCCAGGTAGAGATAATACTCATTTGGCAGCTACAAATAATATCCTTGTGCCTTTTTCATAAGTAACAAATACTGGCACTCCTATAGCTTGAGCCTTATGAGCCTCTGGCTAATTTGAAGGCCCTCCTTCCTCTTGAAACACTGATGAGGTCACTTGAGGGCTTTTGAAAACCTCATGTGAAATGAAAGTATCCCATGAAACATTCAACAAACTCAGCTGATGCAAAAAAACAGTCTTGATCAATGAAAATGATAAATGTTGTTGAACTGTTGATGAAGAGGTTTTTTTCACACGAATGTAGCCATTTTCTCAATATTTCTGCATATGAAATAGGGGAGGTTCATCATCCTCACTCTAGTGAAATGCATCAATAATCTCACATGATAAGTGTACAAGCAAGAAAATCTTCCTTCACAGGTGAAGTATTTGATAATAAGCTTCTTGAGTGGGAATAAGTGTCCTGTAGGTATCTAAAAGGAAAGACCCTACTGATTTGCTTTTGATAACTAGCCTTGATATAAGGCTCATAATGCTCTTTTCCCACAAGCTATTCTTTGTTCCACTGTTCAGCTACATTTGGAATACTGGTTGCTGCAGCTATAGTTTCAGGTGTCAAAGTGAAGGAAACACCTGCTAAGTTCACCAGGCCATTGTGAAGAAGAAGGACAAATAGCCTAGCAGGTTCATGGTGGTATTTCACCCTCTCCACCATCTCACAAAACTGGTAGCAAGACTGATGTTTAAAACATGTTACTGCAAGAGGACAAGCTAATAACTCTCTGAGTTTGGTGGGCTCCTCCCGGATGTGTTTTCCTCCCTTATGTGGTTTTCTTGGTGCATGAATCTCTTGGGAGAAATCACTCACAGTTTCTTCATCCTTTCATAAGCTGAATCTGTTTCCATATTTGTCAATGTATGGTGTAGAATGATGAGTATGAAGAGATTTTCTCAAGAATAGGTGACTGTTGTTTTCTCCTTTGGGATTTGATGAGTGGATTGAAAATATAAGTGGAAAGGAAGGTTTTGATGCTAGTTGTAGGGTTACTAGGGAATGATAGGGTTTTGGGAATGAAGATTAGGGTTTCGGGAATAGTGGGAATTAGGTGTAGGGATTGGGGTTTGGAAATAAGGAGGTAAGATGACTGTAAATGAGAGAGGGAAAGGGAAAGAAAATTAGCGAAATTTAGTGGAGAGGAATGGGATATGGGAAAATTATGCAAGGGATTATAAATAGCAGGAATGACAAAACCTGCAAAACCCTAGACAGTTTTGTCAAGGCAACTTTGAAACAACTTAGGGTTTAATTTTTCACCGTTCAAAACATCATCAAGAATGACTAAATCTCTTGCCATGGCAAATGGAAGGGTTTACTTACTTGAAGGGATGGTATTTGGAAATTTTGGAGCCTTAGAGCATCGATGGGATGAGTTTTTGGCTTGGCAGACTGGTGCGTCGCGCCAGCACCCAGGTGTGCCGCGCCTGGCAGGTGCGCCGTGCCCATCGAAAACTCCTTGTAATTCCTGCACTCAATGCACAACACTGAGCAGGTGCGCGGCACCAACACCTAGGTGCATCGTGCCAAGAAAAAACCTGAACTTTGCTGCAATTTTGCCTTTACGCGATTTTTTGCTCTTTCTTTCTTTCCTTTGCACAAAATGATGTCTTCTAACACAAATGATCCCTTTATATACAAGTCACTTTAATTTTTCATTTAGGAAAGACCCACTTTCTAATGTTGCTTTTTACTGTGCTTTTTAAAAACCCTGTTTTTGTAGTTTGGCTCTTTTTTGTCATTTGATGGACTGATGCTTGGATTTTCTTATCTCTTTTGCAGGAGCTGAAGTGTAGGAGTTTGGCAAGGTAACCAAGGGCTACAGATGATGCTTTATTACATGTGAAAACAATAAAATTACATAAAATTTGTACAAGAAATGGAAAAACCCTGTTTTCACCTCAAAATATAGTTTTGAGGTAAAAACCCTTTATGGAGCAAATCATCGATAATATTTGTGATTTTATGAACTTATTGAAAATCCTCATGTGATTTCTGGCCTCTTATGGAGCTTTTGAAGATCATGGTGGGAAACCCTAGGCCTAATGAGACTTGAAAACCCTAAAATGACCACTGCAAATGAAATGAAATGAAAATGACAGCAGATGACTTGTACATATGGAAATAGGCCAGCAGATGAAAATCATGAGGGAAATTTGACAAAGAACCACTACCATCAAATGATCCATGACCTAATGGAGCGCAGCTGATCGGATGAGACACCTAATATGAATGCAAAAAGAGAAATTTTTATCACTGATGGAGGGATGAAGATACTGACACTAACATTGGCTCCAATGGGGATGGTAGCTCCTGGGAAGTGCCAAGAACAATAGATATCTGGGAAGAAGACAGTGCCTCTTCCATTGGGCTACATGGAGTCAATAACTTCAGCCAACATAAGACCAATATCTTGACTCAAAACTGACTTAATTATAAGACTGAAAACTGAATCAAACAATCCTCACTAAGTAACCCAAAGACTGAAACCAGACATTTAGCTTTATAGCCTACACTTTGGGCCCCAAACTAAATGAATGGTGATAGTACAAACTAACTCTAAAACTATTTTGAAACTGACAAAAACAAAAATGACTCAAGACTTACTTAACTGAAATAAGTACATACAAAGCTTTTTAATAGTAGCAGACCATCAAGATTTGAGGGCTTCAAATCATGATGACAACCACCAGCCTATCGATGAAATATGTACAATCATGTGAAGTGGGCCTTCCAATGTAACTAATCCAGTAGATGGCTATATAATGAAATTTTGCTCTTACTTTCCCCGAGCAGGTAGAACAATGTACGTGTAGGCAACTCATAATAACAAATGAAACCAAGGCTTATGCTAACAAACTAGGCAACATTCATCTTCTCTAATGCTTGCAAAAGAATGTCGAAGGGATCTTGATAATCCTGAAGCACTATCTTTTCTTGAGATCTAGCAGCAAAAATACAAGTACTCCCTTTATTCTGATCTGAAAGAACAATTGGTTGCTGATTGATAGTAACTGACTTGAATTTTGGCATACTGTGTCTCTCATATTCACATTCCTCAATTTCATGGTCTAGGTCATTCTTAAACAGAAAATAGTCTTCAAGATTATCAAACATGACAACCTTATCATCTTCATGAAAGAAAATATTATCTGTTCCTTCATCTATAAATCTAATTTCAAGACTATCATCATTTTCAAAAGAGGAAGAAGTTCCACCAACACCTTCTTGACCATGTGCACACTGTAGATCTGCGTTAGCTTGTGCTGTAACATGACCTTTTAGGAGTTGATCTATCTCATCTTCAGACAGAGGAGATAATACTTTTTTTTTCTTTTGCTCAAGCAATTATTGTCTTCTGGAAATAACATGAAAAACATGAAAAACCTGAATGGAAATCCTTAATTCCCTGATCTTTTGAAATTTGAAAACATTGTTTATCATCTTCATATGACATGGCAATCAAATTATCATTTATCACTGATTTATTGAAAGAAGATTTTTCACTTACTTGAACAAAGATCTCATCTTGTTTTTCATAAAAGGACTAGATTACCTCCTCATGAAGGCTTTGTTCAAATGAAATGATAACACTTGGGTCAATAACTTTGTTTTCTTCATTTCAAATGATATCAACAGCAGAGCTCTTCTTCATGGGATTCAGAACAAGGTACTCTTGATCATCACGATTTAACTCTAGATCTAAAAGAGCCGACTTGACTTTATCAGATTCTGAAATTAAAACTTGACTTCCCTGCATACTGTCTTCTTCTATGGACAGATTTGATATAAAACCTTCTCTTTCATCATTTTCCATTGTGCTAAGATCTTGATCCAGCTGCAAATTTTCCTGCGCATCTTGATAAGTATCCTCTTTATGCCGCTGAAATGGATTTTCATACAAGGCTTCCATGATCTCATCATCCATGAAGTCATCATCTCCATAAAATTTCTCAAGACTTTCAATAAAACAATAAGCATGTCTACAACGGTTCAAAACTAAATTTAAGGATGGATAAGATTCTTTATACCTTTCAAAGAACATGGTATGAAAATCATTTAAACAGTAAATACAAGCATGCAGAAAAATTTCATGCCAAGATTAGGCTTCACCTTCCAGAGTGACCATGAATATCTTTATCAAACAGTCTTCAGGAAAATCAACCTTCAACTTGTGAATATGTATGTGAAATCTAACTAGATGTAAAGCAGCATCATTCCTATTATCATCTTTAAACATAGGCAAATTCATTTGCCAATCTACCTTACAAATTTTATTTGGGAAACTTGGAATGTTATCTCAACTCATGGGAGCATACCATCGAGCAAGAAAATCCATTTTGATAACAATGAATTGACCAAGAAATTATTCAAGCTACTGGTTCTTGAAGAGTGGAGTTGCCATAAAAATTCTGCACCTTAGGATTCTTTGACACTGGAGTCACCAGGTGAATGATTTCAGCCTTCCTGTGTTTGATCATTGTCCACCATCAACAATCAAATCTAACTTGATACATGTACTGGGTTATTTTCAAGTCAGATGTTCAGTTTATAAAACTAAACCGAAGATTGACTGAAGCAGCATTCATCTACTTATGCGCTCACAAAGCAAGAGCAGTTCGAAGGCTACTTGGCTAACTTCAGGCTCTGTCTATAGTTTATAAAGCAAAGAACATTAATGAACAAACAAAATTTTTTCCCCATTATGGTCACCATTATGTTAGTGCCTAAATCTGCCTCAGACTGAGAAAACCAGGTCTAAGGTAACATCAAACCACGCTTAACCTGGTAGCTAGCCCTACCAGGTCGGGAGAGGGCTCTCTCCTTGTCAGTCTCAATGAAAATATAGCAAATAAGGCTTGAGATGACTGATATGAATACTAATTTTAGGCTAGGTATGTTTGCTCAGAGGAATTTGTTTTATTTTAATGGTTGGTTGCTGGATCAGATGGGAAGACAGTGTTGGGTCCGGGAAATGAACTCAGTCTTGCAGAGGTTTCTGTGGGGTGAGGTAGGAAAATTCTCTAGTACTTTGAATTAAGCAAAATGGATAGTATTAAGACTGGTGAGGAGTTGAAGAGGGCATGAAATTGTCATGAGTCCTCTTCAAACAGTAGAAAACATGTAAAGCTAAACAAACCCTAAGGTAGAGCACTGCAACATCAATGATTTCCACCTTTATACTTGATTCATTTAGTTAAGATGAAAAAGAGAGAGATAATGGCACATATAAACACATGATAACTTGAATTACAAAAGGAAAAAAAATACTAAATAAACTTGTCACAAGAATCCCACAAAACGCTGCAAACCCTGGTCTATTTCCTTGCTAAACTGCAGAAATGAATGTACTATGATGCTCAAAGCATTCACAAGAGTCCAACCTTTACAAATGACTGAAGAAACACATGATATAGAACTCCAAACCACCTGTGTTATCCATCAGGGGTCGATTCCATGAGAATAGGGGTGGTTTCAACCATATCTAAACTAGGAACACAAAAGTAGGCATGGAACAACTTGCCTCTAAAACCTAGGAAACTGATTCATTCAAGTCCAAACCACCTACAACTGATGTATCTACCTTATCAAGTCAATTTCTGTCATTTTTACATCATAGTATATTAATTTACATCATGTCACATCATGATCTTGACCATAAGATAGAAAAAGTCAAACTGGAAGAAAACTAGGCGAAAAATTGAGTTTTTGAGCAAAATTGGCACTTTTTCCTCCTGTGCATAGCGCCTTTTTTTCTGTGCGTAGCACTTTTTCGAAGCTACTTTTTGAGGGCTTCCTGAGATTCAAATCAAGTGTAGGAAAGCTCATTGGAAAGACGTGTGAGTCTACTTTTTGGAACAACTTGAATTGTTTGATTTGGAGTCCATTTACCACTCCAAAATTGCAATCTCCCAAGACTACTTCCTATGTGGCCAAAAAGTGGCATTGAGGGCATTGTTTGGGTGTTTTTGGCCCTTTTGGAGGTCCAAAACTTGTCAAAATTTCCTAGTAATTTTTTAGCATGCATAAATTTTCATAAGGAATCCAAAAATGCCAAGTTTTCCTCAAATGGAGGTCCCTATCAAAAGCGAGCGCCAGGGGGCGCTATGCACATGTCGGAAAAACCTGTTTTTTCCATGAAAAATTTAAAATTGCCAAAACTTTTTCCAAATTTCTTGAAATTTGGCATGAGTGATCTACATAAAGTGCTATGCTGGGCCAATGAAGCTTCAGCCAAGATATTCAGCTCATCTTGATCTTTCTTGCTCCTCAAAGTTTTCCTCATCTTGGCTTTTAGGAACCTTATCCTAGTTTTGCAAATTTGTTTCGTGCCAAATAGTGATAAGCCATGTGCCGCAACATCTTTTTCTCCTTGTTGGCTTTCTCAAGAAGCTTCTCTCAAGGGGTGTCAATTTGACTTTCTTTCTTTTTGTTGCTTTCTTGTTTTCCCTTATGGTTTGCAGCTCCATGATTGTCTATTTATCCTCCAACTGCTTGTTCCGTTGCTCAAGGTAATTAATGATCCACTTAGCACTTTCAAGGTTAAGAGATAATTCATGGATGTTAGCTTCTCGTTCTTTGATGATCTCCTTGAGTCTTGAGCTTTGGGAGCCCAAATCAGTATCCTCCTCCTGCATCAAAATAAAATCTCTCTCCTGACATTCAAAAGGCCCTTCCTCATGCAATGCTTGCTTCCCTCTATCCTCTACCTACTCTGCCGAAGAAGAAGTCAAAGCCCCTTTCACCCCTAGTGAAGATAGCATTTGCCCATTGTCTGTTGAAGGAAACAAGACCCCTTCCACCCCAGGTAGAGATAATACTTGTTTGGCATCTGCAAATAATGTCCTTGTGCCTTTTTCATAAGTAACAAATACTAGCACTCCTGTAGCTTGAGTCTTATGAACCTCTAGCTGGTTTGAAGGCCCTCCTTCCTCTTGAAACACTGATGAGGTCACTTGAGGGCTTTTGAAAAGCTCATGTGAAATGAAAGTATCCAATGAAACATTCAACAAACTCATCTGATGCAAAACAACAATCTTGATCAATGAAAAATGATAAATTTTGTTGCACTGTTGATAAAGAGGTTTTCTTTGCACCAATGT
Source organism: Pinus taeda (assembly GCA_000404065.3). Classification (NCBI taxonomy): domain Eukaryota; kingdom Viridiplantae; phylum Streptophyta; class Pinopsida; order Pinales; family Pinaceae; genus Pinus; species Pinus taeda. Next base: position 16,723 of record APFE030713904.1, read on the forward strand.
AGCCATTTTCTCAATATTTATGCATATGAAATAGAGAAGGTTGATCATCCTCACTCTAGTGAAATACATCAATAATCCCACATGACAAGTGTACAAGCGAGAAAATCTCCCTTCACAGGTGAAGTATTTGATAATAAGCTTCATGAGTGGGGCATATGTGTCCTATAGGTATCTAAAAGGAAAGACTCTACTGATTTGCTTTTGATAAATAGCCTTGATATCAGGTTCATAATGCTCTTTTCCCACAAGCTATCCTTTGTTACACTCTTCATCTACATTTGGAATACTGGTTGCTGCAGCTATAGTTTTAGGTGTCAAAGTGAAGGAAACACCTGCTAAGTTCACCTGGCCATTGTGAAGAAGAGGGACAAATAGCCTAGCAAGTTCATGGTGGTATTTCACCCTCTCCACCATCTCACAAAACTGGTAGCAAGACTGATGTTTAAAACATGTTACTGCAAGAGGAAAAGCTAATAACTCTCTGAGTGTGGTGGGCTCCTCCCGGATGTCTTTTCCTCCCTTATGTGGCTTTTTTGGTGCATTAATCTCTCGGGAGGAATCACTCATAGTTTCTTCATCCCTTTCATAAGCTGAATCTGTTTCCATATTTGCCAATGTCTGGTGTAGAATGATGAGTATGAAGAGATTTTCACAAGAATAGGTGACTACTATTTTCTCCTTTGGGATTTGATGAGTGTACTAAAAATATAAGTGGAAAGGAAGGTTTTGATGCTAGCTATAGGGTTACTAGGGAATGATAGGGTTTTGGGAATGAAGATTAGGGTTTGGGGAATAATGGGAATTAGGTGTAGGGCTTAGGGTTTGGGAATAAGGGGGTAAAATGAGTGTAAATGAGAGAGGGAAAGGGAAATAAAATTAGGGAAATTTAGTGGAGAGGAATGGGATATGGGAAAATTATGCAAGGAATTATAAACAGCAGGAATGACAAAAACTGCAAAACCCTAGACAGTTTTGTCAAGGAAACTTTGAAACAACTTAGGGTTTAACTTTTCACCTTTCAAAACATCATCAAGAATGACTAAATCTCTTGTTATGGAAAATTGGAGGGTTTACTTACTTGAAGGGATGGTATTTGGAAATTTTGGAGGCTTAGAGAATCAATGGGATGAGTTTTTGGCTTGGCAGACTAGTGCGCCGCGCCAACACCTAGGTGCGTTGCGCTTGGCAGGTGCGCCTTGCTCGTTGAAAAATCCTTGTAATTCCTGCGCTCGGTGCGTAGCGCCGAGCAGGTGCACCCCGCCAACACCCAGGTGCGCTGCGCCAAACAAAAACCTGAACTTTGCTGCAATTTTGCCTTTACGCGATTTTTTTCTCTTTCTTTCTTTCCTTTGCACAAAATGATGTCTTCTAACACAAATGATCCCTTTATATACAAGTGACTTTAATTTTTCATTTAGGAAAGACCCACTTTCTAAAGTTGCTTTTTACTGTGCTTTTTAAAAACCTTGTTTTTGCAGTTTGCCTCTTTTCTGTCATTTGATGGACTAATGCTTGGACTTTCTTGTCTCTTTTGTAGGAGCTGAAGTGTAGGTGTTTTGCAAGGTGACCAAGGGTTGCAGATGATGCTTTGTTACATATGAAAAGAATAAAATTAAATAAAAATTTTACAAGAAATGGAAAAACCCTGTTTTCACCTCAAAACAGAGTTTTGAGGTAAAAACCCTTTATAGAGCAAATCATCAATAATATTTGTGATTTTATGAACTTATTGAAAATCCTCATGTGACTGCTGGCCTCTTATTGAGATTTTGAAGATCATGGTGGGAAACCCTAGACCTAATGAGACTTAAAAACCCTAAAATGACTACTGCAAATGAAATGAAATAAAAATGATAGAAGATGACTTGTACATATCGAAATAGGCCAGCATATGAAAAGCATGAGGGAAATTCGACAAAGAATGACTACCATCAGATGATCCATGACCTAATGGAGTGCAGTTGATCGGATGAGACACCTAATATGCATGCAAAAAGAGAAATTTTGATCACTGATTAAGGGATGAAAATACTGACACTAACAATATGAAAGAAAAATTAAAACAAAAACAAAACTCTACATGTGCATTTTTGTACCTTCTCTACTTGAAGGAAATAATTTTCAATTTTTGCTTCACATTGTCAATCAACATTCTTTGGAAAATTTATGAGTTTGCACCATGCTACATGGGAATCCATCTTAGCTAAGACAAGGGATTCAACCCCACTAATCTGCCTTGAAATTTTGTTATATGTAGGTTGTAATGCTTGGCAATGCCCACACCAAGGTGGGTATATCTACCAAGAACAAAAATTTATCAAACGAAGAGATATAGATTGAGTGGTGCTTCTCGTGAACCTTTGCCTCATAAGAAGAATGTCCTCAATCTTGGCATGCATTAAACCATATGGGGGAAATCATTCCACCCCAATAATTAATGTATTCATTGTTATGGGGTGGCAGAATCACTTCCCTAGCCTGTTATGGGGTGGAAAATCACATCCAGAGCCTGTTTGTCTTGCCAAATGCCCCATAGTGATTTTGTATTATTATTATTTATTTGTATTTTCTTTTTTTATTTTTAATTTATTGGTTTATTTATTTATGTAAATTTTTAAGATCATGTAAGATGTATAAGTTATCGTTTTTAAAATGTTTTGATGTTTAATTTAAAGAGGGAGTATTAATGATAGTATTTTTGTTTGATTCTATTGTTGTTTTTAATATTTTGATTTAAAATGTGTTATTTAAATTTTTGATTTACAAGGTGTTATTTAATTATTTTATTTAAAAGGTGTTAGCTGTGAATGTCATTATTTCAAAAAAAAAAATATCCATAGAAAATTATGGAGCTACTATTGCGCCAATCGTCAATTTTAAGGCGAGTTTCAATGCTTTAGTTATAATAGTAGTGAATGCTTTAGTTGTAATAGTACTGATTGTCAACTCTAGATGCTTCAAAAGAGTCGTAGTTTTTAACTTTAAATATTTGTATTTATATTAGTGACATGGTTATATTAAATTAGTGACATGTTTTGATTTGGCAGTTAATTTTAAAGTTTTTGTCAACAACATTATCACATTATTAATGCTATTACTAATTAAATTAAACTTACCACAGTAATTAAATTTAACTTACCACATAATTAAATTTAAATTAACTTACATAATAAAAGAACTTATATAAGTAATTAAATTAATTAACTTATATAATTAAAGAATAATAAGAAACACATAAACAAACTAAGTAAAATAAAAAGCCTATTTAAATTCTAATTAAATAAATAATCTTAAAATTTAATTCTAGCAAATATCAAATATAACTCTCTCTTATATAAAAAATTAAAAGTAACCTAAATTTATTTAAAAAAAACTATTTAAAAAAAAAAAAAATATTATATCCCACAAATAAAATTATATCATAACTTTATTAGAAAACATCATACACATTGTGAGATTGCTCACATAGTGCAACACTAAATATATACCCATGAAAAGAAACATATAAAATTAAAATTAACCTAAATTTATTAAAAAAACTAAAAAAAAAATAAAATTGTATCCCATAAATAAATTTATATCATAACTTCATTACAAAACATCATACACATTGCTCACATACTGAAACACTAAATATATACATATGAAAAGAAACATATACTTGGTGATCAAAATAACAAGTACACGAACAAAATCCACAATTTAAATAATGAGGGGTTTTCAAAATGCATTAATTAGATATCATTTTTTGGGGTTCAACTGCGTTAAGTAAGTCATTCATCTATGACCATTTCCAAATAGAGGTAGTCGTAACTGACTAATTTCTCATGATTTTTGAATAGTCTACTCAGCACTCATTGCATCGGCTGATGCTCATAGGGGTGAAGAATTGGGATTGGAACTAGTGAAATGAATCACATAGTGTCAATCATCACTTTTGGGGCTTGCACCCAGTAACCGAGACTACCCAGGAGGGCTAAGTGGGCTTTATTATTGATGCAGGAGCATCCAACTCGCCGTAACTTGGCAAAGTCTCAACTAGGTTTGCAGGCAAATATGGCTATTAACGATAACAAGATATTTTTGTAACTAAATTCTATGACAGTTTGATTAACTGCAAAATCAACTGAAATGGAAGGGCATAAAAGCCAAAATGTAACAGAGAAAAAGGGGTTCAGCAATTGCAGAAGAAGAGAAATAAAAACGAACAAGATACAAGCAAATAGCATTCAAAACTATTGTCCATCTGTATAAATTTCTACTGTTCATTCTAATATTAATTTTTCATTACAGTTTGATAAAGTAACAAATCGAGAATGTCTCTGTAATTTACTATTCTATATCCTGAACACGAGCATACAATTTATCTCCAAATATTGGACATGTTTCCGCACACAGTCAAGCAAAGGACCAAGAGGACTAAATAACCGAAGTCCGAAACGAGTAATTGTACACAGGAGACAATCATGGGCAAACATTTGTACCCAGAGAGCGACCACAGAACAGAGGTAACCTTGCTATGTAAAATTTGTAAATTCCGTTGAAAAAAAAATCGAAAGTCATTGATAAGCATTCCTATTTATCATTGTCAAATGCAATACATGTGCATACGAAAGATCCCATTTCCACAGACAAAATAATATTAAGCGTATGACTGAAGTGGCGTCACAATTAAAACCCTGAACGAGGGTTCAACCATAACAACAACGACCTTCCCACTTATCAACCCTTACACAATATCGACAGAGAAAGACACAGCAAGAACAAATTACATACAACGACCAAAAACCACAGACAATCCTACAACGACCGTGGTCACCGACCGTTCCAAGAGATAAACCGAAAAATTTGAGGATTCAGGCCTACTGAGAACCAGTTCACTGTGTTAATAGAGATTGGAGGACCCACGTACTCAAGCCGCCACCAATGACCTGTAACCCGCAAACAACAAACCGAGTTACAGGCGTATAAAGGGAAGACCCTTCAAGGAAATAAACCACTACAAGTAGAGGATAAAAAAACATTAAAATTACCTGAGTAAGTCCAGTCGAAGTTTAGCCACAGCAACGTCTTGGACAACTTGCATAACTGGAGACCAAAGGAGCCAGGAGGGTAAGTCATAGTAAAAGAAGCAGGACATAATTGAAGCAGGGACGAGAGTTAATACCTGTTCCAGTCGATGAACAACCGCCAATGTGATCCTGTGCTTAGGAAAAACACCAATGCCCGCAAAATGAAAACCCAGAGTAACAGAAAGCGTGAGGATTGAACCTAGAGTCGGGCCAAGAAACAACAGGAGCTCGGAAAGCAAAATTAAACCGCAATGCATATCTAGAACCATTATAAAACGAGAGAAATGTCTAAAGGAAACCCTGACTGAACCATACATGTATATTCATAGACAATAAGCAAACTACAATGAGCAAAAACAACTGGAAATTGCTTACAGAACACGCGCATGCATAAGGAGAATAACCAACAGGACTTACCAGGTTCGAACCCACATTTCAGAGACGAGTGACAACAACATTTGGGCAGCTTTTCCCATAAGTTCACAGGCAAACCGAGCGGAGGAGAGTTCGCACACCATCATCAACAGAAGGCAACCAATACTCACCATTGCAAACAAGACAGTGTTCCACAGAGCAAACCCAGGAAACCCTCACGAACATTCTCAGCGCGAAAGAACAGTTCAGAATAACCCACAAGGATCGGTGGTTTGGCACAAAGAACAAGTGGTAACAGGATCGAGGCATGAGGACAGACCATTAAATGCCGAATTAAACTCACAACTGCCACCCACATTGAAAAATCCGGCAGACGATCTCCACGCAAGGAAACCAAAGATATTTTGTTGACACGTCATTACACACGAACGCGTAAAAACCGTGGGCCATTGGGTTGGGTTACACCAGAGTGGTATCGGAGCATAGTTGAGTAGATTGAGAAAAATGGACATAGGACGATGAGGACGAGGCTGAGGTGCTCGTAGAATGGTAGATGAAGCATTACGAGAAGAACTCAGAGTTCTTACTGCTCGTTTGGAAGCAGTAGAGGCAGGTAGGCAAAGAGATCCAGAAATGGACGATGTAAGTGAAGAGGATGTAGAAGTGGCAGCAGATGGACCTGAAGGTGAATCAACAGAGGTGAAATTGTTGAAGTCTGTTTTACTATCAAATAGTAGACCTAAACCAGAACTCCCGACGTACGATGGTAGTTTGTTTATTGATGTTGTGTTGGATTGGATTAGTGAGATGGACAAGTATTTTGAGTGCGAGGAAGTTAGTGAAGACCGTAGAGTCAAATTCGCAGCGACGAAGCTGAAAGGACATGCAGCTATGTGGTGGGATAGTGTCCAGAATGAGAGGAAGAGGTTGAATAAAGCGCCGATTAAAACTTGGTCAAGAATGGTGGCCAAGTTGAAGGGCAGATTTTTGCCAAGGGACTATCCAATTGCGTTACATAGACACGTACAGAACTTAAGGCAGAGAGGATTGACTGTAAAGGAGTACACAGAGGAGTTCTACCGAGTGAATTTGCGAGCTGGATATACAGAAGATGCTGCAGAAAGGACAGCCAAGTATGTTAATGGACTGAGAATGGAAATTCTAGATGAAATAAGTATTTTGTCTCCAAATAATATTGAGGAGGCATACCAGAGCGCAGTAAAAGCGGAGGAGAAAATTACTCGAAGACAGAATTCTCGGAGAGGACAAGGATCCAGTAGAGGGAAAGGCTAGTCCTATGGCAGGGACCGGACTGTTAGCAACAGTGAGGAAGCCAGCAGTTCGAAAACTTCGAGAACAACAGAAAAAGGAGACAGTATGAGAGGTGGCAAATCGTCCCAGTGCGGCAGAGGAAATGGCCGAGGAAGAGGGGCTGGTTATCAATGCTATAGATGCCACAAGTGGGGGCATCACTCGTTTGAGTGTCCAGAAGCAGATTCAGCTGGACAGCGGGGTGCGTATGTGGCGCAACCGGAGGAAACAGCAGCACTCACTCAAGAGGCAGAGAATGCCCCAGAGACAGTAGAAGCTTTGGTGCTGCATAAGGTACTATTGAAACCAGTCGACGAGAGTACGGAACAGACACAATGGAAAGCTCTGTTCAAGACGATTTGCAAATCACAGGGTAAGTGTTGTAGGATGATAATTGACAGTGGAAGTACTGACAATTTGGTATCCATAGAAATGGTGGAAAAGTTGGGGCTGAAGCGTTTAAAGCATCCCAGTCCATATAGAGTTTCATGGTTACAAAAGGGGCACCAATTGCTGGTGGATGAGAAAAGCGAGGTTGAGTTTCAGATAGGCAGGTATAAGGATAAAATTATCTGCGACATCATGCCAATGGACGTATGTCACATATTGCTGGGCAGGCCTTGGAAATATAATAGGAAGGTAACACACGATGGAGTGATGAATTGTTATAAATTCGAGAAAGATGGGGTCAGGCATACCCTTGTACCTATCAAGGAAGAGAAAGGAGCAGCTGAAACAAGTGAACCCAAAGCATTGTTAGTGAGTGGAAAGCAGTTTTTAAAACAGTTAGAGGGCAGCGAAATAGGTTATGCTGTAGTCAAGAAAACAAGGACAGTTCTCTTACACACAGAAATAATAGATTTTCCCATAGAGATACAGCAAATGTTGGAAGAATTTACAGATATAGTAGTGGATGACTTACTAGACAAGTTGCCCCCCAAGCGGAGTATTAGTCACCACATTGATTTTATACCTAGAGCCAGCCTACCAAATAAAGCAGCCTACCGAATGAGCCCCAAGGATAATGAGGAAATCATGAAACAGGTGCAAGAACTGTTGGACAAAGGTTTAATAAGGGAAAGCTTGAGCCCATGTGCTGTGCCAACAGTCCTCGCCCCCAAGAAGGGAGGAGAATGGCAGATTTGCATAGACTCAAGGGCCATCAATAAAATCACCATCTGGTACAAATTTCCGTTACCGCGTATGGATGATATGGTGGACTATTTAAGTGGGGCGGCTTACTTCTCCAAAATAGATTTGAAAAGCGGGTATCATCAGATTCGGATACGGGAGGGGGATGAGTGGAAAACGACCTTTAAAACAAATGAGGGACTGTATGAGTGGCTGGTCATGCCATTCAGGTTGAGTAATGCGCCTAGCACATTCATGAGGCTAATGAATGAGATGTTGAAAGAATATATTGGGAAATTTGTGATAGTTTATTTGGATGACATCCTTATTTTTAGCAGGACGAAAGAAGAACACTTTCGACATGTGCACAAAGTGTTGGAGAAACTAAAACAGAACAAACTACTCATAAACTTGAAGAAATGTACTTTTCTGCAAAGGGAATTAATTTATTTGGGATTTGTGATAGCAGAAAACGAACTGAAGATGGATCCGGAGAAGGTAGCAGCAATAGTAAATTGGCCGTCTCCAAAAAATTTATTTGAGGTACATAGTTTCCACGGGTTGGCAAGTTTCTATAGGAAGTTTATTAAGAACTTCAGCGGGATTTGTGCACCTATGCTGGAGACCATAAAAAAGGCCAGCCAACCTTTTCGGTGGATGGAAGCAGCAGAGAAAATTTTTCAGTTATTGAAAAGAAAGATTACTGAAAGGCTGATCCTCAGGCTACCAGATTTTCGGAAATTGTTTCAAGTACGTTGTGACGCTAGCGGGACAGCGATCGGGGCTGTACTCAGTCAAGAGGACAGACCTGTGGCATTTTTCAGCGAAAAGATGAATGAGAGTAGACATAAGTACTCCTCATATGACAAAGAATTTTATGCAGTTGTACAGGCCTTAAGACACTGGAGGCATTATTTACTGGGGAATGAATTTGTGCTGTTCTCAGATAATTCTGCACTACAATATGTGATGCAACAACACAAACTCAACCATAAACATGCCAAATGGGTGGAGTATTTACAGAGTTTTAACTTCATGCTGAAGCACATTAGCGGGCAAGCAAACAAGGTGGCCGACGCATTAAGTAGAAAGGCTCTACTTTTGCAGGAGAGCGTTGTATAGATGTTGGGATTTGAACATTTGCAGGACCTTTACCAAACAGATGCAGATTTTAGTGAAGCCTATGAGGCGTGCCAGAACCCTTTGATAAGGGGTAACAGTCCTTGGTTGGATTATAATATACAGGAAAAGTTGCTTTTTAAAGGATGACAACTGTGTATACCCAACTGTTCAATGAGAGAGAATATTATTCATGAAAAACACAATGGGGGTTTGGCTGGACACTTCGGTATAGATAAGACCCTAGAACAACTTAGTCATTTCTATTTTTGGCCAAGAATGCGACGAGACGTACAACGTTTTGTGACTAAGTGTAAGGTGTGCCAATTGGCAAAGGGGCACAGCCATAATACAAGGCTATATACACCATTACCTGTTCCAAGCAGGCCATGGGATTCTGTTAGTCTAGATTTTGTTTTAGGACTGCCAAAAACATAGAGAGGATATGATTCAGTAATGGTAGTGGTAGACTGGTTCTCAAAAATGGCACATTTTATACCTTGTCGGAAAACTAGTGACGCCACTCACGTGGCCCACTTGTTTTTTAATGAGATTGTCAGGTTACATGGATTACCAAAAACCATCCTTTCAGACAGGGATGTGAAGTTCACGGGACATTTTTGGCGTACCTTATGGAAAAAAATGAACACCCACTTAAGCTACAGTTCTGCATATCACCCGCAAACCGATGGGCAGACAGAAGTTGTGAACAGGAGTTTGGGAAACCTATTACGCAGCTTAGTCGGGGAGAATTCATGGATGTGGGATCGGGTGCTAGCGCAAGCGGAGTTCGCCTACAACGACTCACCCAATCCTAGCACAGGTCTCAGTCCCTTTCAGATCTTATATGGCATGCACCCTTGCGGAGTGCATGAGCTTCGAGATCTTGGCTTACAAGAACGACGGAGTGCGGACGGAGAGGATTTTGCTAACGTAATGAGAGACTTACACGAACAAGTGAAGGCAAAATTACAGGACAGCAGCTTAAAATATAAACAACATGCAGATCTAAAGAGGAGGGAAGTTCAGTTTGAAGTGGGGGACAAAGTCCTTGCACACTTACGTAAGGAACGTTTCCCTAAGGGTACATACAATAAAACGAAGTACAAAAATATAGGACCTTGTAAAGTTTTACGAAAATTTTCGGCAAATGCCTACGAGATACAATTGCCACCCGGAATATGCATTTCACCTATCTTTAATGTAGCAGATCTGTTCCCGTACACAGACGACCCCACGGAGGAAAAAAAAGATGGACCCGGACAATCCACACGGAATACCCAGGAAGATGGAGAAACTTGGAAGAGATAGATGCCTTATGTTCAACCTCCTGAGATCGTAGGCATCCTCGAAACTCAGGTAGCTAGACGTACTCGGCGGAAAAATTACTTACAGTACCTGGTCAAGTGGAAGAACCATCCGATTGAGGACAGCTCATGGCTTGACGCCAGGCAGATTGGGCAAATAGGAACTTCGGTCGAGGAGCTCATGGACCGGAGTCATGATCTCTTTTTACCCCGGGAGCTTGATGCAGGAGCATCCAGCTCGCCGTAACTGGGCAAAGTCTCAACCAGGATTGCAGGTTATTGATCAACTGGATTATTTATTTTTACATTTTCATGAGATAGTTTTTCTTTTAACTTGTTTTTACAGAGTTGGTGAATTCAGGCATATTTAATTAAATAACTAGAATTACTGTAGCTCGAACATTAGTTAGGGAATAGTTCGTTGAATTAGGAGAGAAATGACAAACTGTTCATACAAATCTTGTAATGTCAGGCAAGTATGGTTATTAACGATAACAAGATCTTTTTGTAACTAAATTCTATGACAGTTTGATTAACTGCAAAATCAACTGAAATGGAAGGGCATAAAAGCCAAAATGTAACAGAGAAAAGGGGTTTAGCAATTGCAGAAGAAGAGAAATAAAAATGAACAAGATACAAGCAGATGGCATTCAAAACTATTGTCCATCTGTATACATTTCTACTGTTCATTCTAATATTAATTTTTCATTACAATTTGATAAAGTAACAAATCGAGAATGTCTCTTTAATTTACTGTTCTATATCCTGAACACGAGCATACAATTTATCTCCAAATATTGGACGTGTTTCCGCACACAGTCAAGCAAAGGACCAAGAGGACTAAATAACTAAAGTCCGAAACGAGTAATTGTACACAGGAGACAATCATGGGCAAACATTTGTACCCAGAAAGCGACCATAGAACAGAGGTAACCTTGCTGTGTAAAATTTGTAAATTCCATTGAAAAAAAATTCGAAAGTCATTGATAAGCATTCCTATTTATCATTTTCAAATACAATACATGTGCATACGAAAGATCCCATTTACACAGACAAAATAATATTAAGCGTATGACTGAAGTGGCGCTTGGACGAGGGTTCAACCATAACAACAATGACCTTCCCACTTATCAACCCTTACACAATATCGACAGAGAAAGCCACAGCGAGAACAAATTACATGCAACGACCAAAAACCACAGACAATCCTACAGCAACCGTGGTCACCGACCGTTCGAAGAGATGAACCGAAAAATTTGAGGATTCAGGCCCACCGAGAACCAGTTCACTGTGTTAATAGAGATTGGAGGACCCGCGTACTCACGCCGCCACCAATGACATGTAACCAGCAAAACAACAAACCGAGTTACAGGCGTATAAAGGGAAGACCCTTCAAGGAAATAAACCACTACAGGTAGAGGATAAAAAAACATTAAAATTACCTAAGTAAGCCGAATCGAAGTTTAGCCACAGCAACGTCCCGGACAACTTGCATAAATGGAGACCAAAGGAGCCAGGAGGGTAAGTCATAGTAAAAGAAGCAGGACAGAATTGAAGGAGGGACGAGAGTTAATACCTGTTCCAGTCGATGAACAACCGCCAATGTGATCCTGTGCTCAGGACAAACACCAATGCCCGCAAAATGAAAACCCAAAGTAACAGAAAGCATGAGGATTGAACCCAGAGTCGGGCCAAGAAACAACAGGAGCTCGGAAAGCAAAATTAAACCACAACGCATATCCAGAACCATTATAAAACGAGAGAAATGTTTAAAGGAAACCCTCACCGAACCATACATTTATATTCGCAGACAATAAGCAAACTACAATGAGCAAAAAGCACTGGAAATTGCTTACAGAACACGCGCATGCATAAGGAGAATAACCAACAGGACTTACCAGGTTCGAACCCACATTTCAGAGCCGAGCGACAACAGCATTCAGGCAGCATTTCCCATAAGTTCACAGGCAAACCGAGCGGAGGAGAGTTCGCGCACCATCATCAACAGAAGGCAACCAATACTCACCATTGCAAACAAGACAGTGTTCCACAGAGCAAACCCAAGAAACCCTCACAAACATTCTCAGCGTGAAAGAACAGTCCAGAATAACCCACAAGGATCGGTGGTTTGGCACAAAGAACAAGTGGTAACAGGATCGAGGCGTGAGGACAGACCATTAAATGTCGAATTAAACTCACAACTTCCACCCACTGTGAAAAATGCCGCAGACGATCTCCACTCAAGGAAACCAAAGATATTTTGTTGACACGTCATTACACACGGACGTGTAAAAACCGTGGGCCATTGGGTTGGGTTACACCAATTATGGGGAAAACTCCATAGTTAAGTGCGTTTGAGCCAGAGGCGATCTAGGATTTGTGACCTCCCACGAAGTCCTAGTTACCGGGTGCAAGCCCTGGAAGTGATGATTAAAGCTATGTGATTCATTTCACTCATTTCAATAACACTTCTTTACCCCTCTAAGCATCACCCAATGCAATGAGTGCTAAGTGGACTATTTAAAAATCATGAGAAATTAATCAATTACGATGACCTATCATGGATTTGTTCATAGATGAATGACTTACTTAACACAGTTGAATCCCAAAAAATGATATCTAAATCCAAAATGCGTTGTAATACTCGATAAAGACAAACACTATTCCCTGATGCAATGAGTGCTAAGTGAACTATTCAAAAATCATGAGAAATGAGTGCTAAGTGGACTATTAAAATATCATGAGAAATTAGTCAATTACCACTATCTCTCATGGAAATGGGCATAGATGGATGACTTACTTAACGCAGTTGAATCCCAAAAAATGATATCGACACTCTCAAAATCATTCCGCAAAGAAAATGGTAAAAAAAAAAATTATATAGTTAGTTTGAAATTAAAATATTTCTAACATGTATATTGATTAAAATAATTTAATATCATTTTTTATTTTTAAAAGTAAAATGATTTCATTAGAGTGTGTTTTCTAATATGGAAAAGATGATATAATTCTTTTTATAATGATATTTAAATTGAAAAGGTATATGTGTGAGATCAACATGTCAAATAGGGATATCTATGATGGTTGGGTTGAATGGTTGTTTTATTCTATTTAGTTTTATTTTTTGCCTCATAATATTATTGTGTTGATCGTCACTCTGTCTCAGATAAAAAAAAGTATGATTTCCTTGAAAAGAAAAAGAATTTTAGTCAACATAAAGTTATATATTTAATTTTGATTTTTTTTTAATTCAAAAATTTAATTCAAAAACTAAAACAATTTTTATTTTAATTAAAGAAAATAATTAAGTCAACTCCATTTAAATCAACTCCTTCATAGTATTTGATATTTCAAGATTTAACATTCTTAAATCTAGCTAGTTTAAATATTTAAATGTCGTTATATATAATATATATATATATATATATAATATATATATATATATATATATATATATAATATATATATATATATATATATATTTTCAAAATAATATTAATGTGATATTGCTTTCGAGTGTTTGTATTTGAATATAATAAAATTAAATATAAAAATAAAAACAAAAACAAAAAATCTCATTTTAAATAATTAATTGAAATCAAAAGTTCAAATTAATAAAATTTACATATAAAAATTGTATAAATAATATATTTTTTTGTTCGATTCTTTTTTATTTAATTAAAATTGTATTTCTTTTAAATATAATAAAATATGATAACAATCATTAAATAAATTTCAAGTCAAGATCTCATTAAATAAATTTCAAGTCAAGATCTCATTAAATAAATAAATTTGAAATATGAAATCCCCCATTTCAAAACTTTACAATATATGTTCTTTTGGGCTCTTGACCCATTTTAGAAATATATAAATATATAACCATGCTTGAAAATAGGTTGAGGGCATGCAGGCTCGACAGTGATAAAAACGAAATGTGGTTTATGGAAACTAGAAACAACTACGCGAGACCCTGTTGTAGTGGTTTTGAAAATGTCAAGCGGGGGACACGGGTGGGTGTCCGTTTTTTATCTCAACTATTGATCTTTCGTATTGGAAATTTTTGTCAAACCATTTAACATGGAACTCCTCTCGTCCCTTCTATCCTCCCCCCAGATTAAACTTTGATGAGCTTGTGTTATGTCCCTATAATACTAGTGTAGCCCCCATATTGTTATTATTGTTCCTTACATTATAGTTATGTAGGCCCTAATTATATTTTGACCCCTTAAACTCTTTTATATACCAAGGAGGTCATTTCATTTTAATCATCATATAATTGTTCATTTATGTGATATAAAAGGATTTCCCCCTCTCAAAGTGGCTTATTTTCAAGCCACTTATCTATGTTTTCTTATGTTTTTTTGATTCTGTTGCATAACATTTGGTATAAGATCTTTGGATACTAGGGTTTTGTTGGTTCAAATAGGTCATATTGGTATTTTTTTTTGGCGAGGCTTCAAAAAGATGAACATTTTACAATGTGGAGTCAAAATCTTGATTAACTTCGTGTAAAAATGTTAGATCTTAATTTTCTCATGTGTGACATCTTCATTATTAAACAAGGTAAAATTATCATCAACAATAGCTTCACCAACAATAGAAGAAGCATAGTCTTCAAGTGTAACAATATCTTGAGAATATTTGTCCATGTTGTTGAAGAAGTCTTGAAAGATTTCATGATTGCTATGATAGATCACGCTCTTTATATCCAAATGGTGTTCTTCTATATCATATTCATCACCATATAATCCTTTCAATGTAATCGAGTTTTCATATGGTGATTCAATCTTTGTGATCTTGAGAAAGAATATAATGAGACATAAATAGACAGAATATTCCATAATCCATGTCAAATATGTCAAGGAAAGTCAACTTCTTATTCTCTCATATTTTTTCTATCTTAATTCCCATGACTATTTGGTACAAGCCTTTGATCCTAAGATGAATAAAAACCATCGGCTTCCAATCATAGTAATTATATGGAGTGAGAGTTATGGAAGCTGGGAATTCCATTCTTTTACCAATTCAATTCTCTAGTAGTTTTTGACACTTTCAATCTCCTAGAAGTTTCCAATGCTTTGATTTTCAAACATGGAAAAAAATGTTCATCTACCTTCTCCAAGGCACTCGTCACTCTGATACCATTTCAAGTTACTAGAGCCCGCACAAGTAAGGACCTAGATAGAAAATAATTTCATAAACTTGCAAGAATTTAGAAACATTGGAAGAGAGAATGAATTCTATATATTCACTAGTGATGAAAAAGTCAATATATAAAGCAACCAAGTTAACCTTAACTTCATGCAAGCACTAAAGCTAACTAAAACTAAATGTTATTTATGTTGTGTTAGTGTTGGACACCTAATCCACTAAGGGTTAAGGTGTTGAAGTTGGACAATCAAAGGGAGTTCAAGAGATGTTGGAAGATGAATCCAATAGGAACAAGAATGTATTATAAATGTACATCAATGTTAATAGAAAAGAAAATTCACGTTTATATTTCAAATTCTATCTATTCCATGTGTTTCAATTAACATTGTAGCAGAGCCAGATTGGTTCAAAATACCTATGCTATTCTGAACTTGTTAGATTTGGTGTAACTCCTTTTATCTATTATTGTTTTTTTCCATATGCCTGACCCTGAAATGCGTAGGTCCCATTTTAGAAATCCTATTTCCACTAACCTTTCCCTCTGGCATTAACTACCTTGGTAATACCATTTGGACTGTGAAAAATTAAATTCTCCTTCTGATGCCTAACTATAATGCCTCTATCATTTTCTTGCCACTAGCCCACTACAACTTCTCTGCAATTCATTGTTTTATTCAGACTATGCCTGCTAATGTGAACATTTATTTCACTCGCCCTTCTATGTGGTAGTGTATTTCTACCTACGGCCTATCAAAGTCTGTGTATCTGTTTGCACCCAAGCACTTGTTTTACCTTATTCTTTTTAGATAAAACCAACACTTATCGATCTGAAACCTCGACGCCAAGAAATTAAACGTGATCTGACCATCACATTGTGGATCCCTTGAAGGATTACTACATCACCTTGTGAAAAGATGGATGAAATTCCACACCACTAGATTTCCTTACGCAAAATACAGTTAATCTGCAGGCTCCCTTAATAGCGTTGAAGTGTCCTAAATCCAAAGTCTCTATTACGTTACTTTGTACCTCCTTGGTTTGTATTCTAGCACTAGGAGCGCATCAAATCTTTATTTTTTCACAAGTAAATTACAAAATTAAATTGTAATTCATGATCTTTTTCAATTTGATGTCTCAGTCTGGTGAAATCGTATGAGAATCATCAGTCACATTCAAGGTCATCCTTCAAATGACAAGCATTGTCCACGCTATCTCTTCATATTGCAGCACACATAGTCTCTTGGAATTATTGTGCTCTAAGCACCCCTTGAGCATTACATAGACCATTTTTTCTCTATATGTGTCGCACCACATATTAAAATGGGAGGGGCCTGGTTCAATAATGGAGAAGAGTCATCAATTGGTCAGGAGCCTAGTTCTTGAAGCAGGTAACCATTAATTGATGGCATCACAAGCAAAGTAATTACATGCATACACATAAGCCTAATTTTTCAATTGATCAATCAAAATTTATTAGATCGTCAGAATGCTTTCATCAGCCAAATAAAAAGGTTCCTAGTTCTTGAATTGGGGGAGAGTCATTAATTTATGGCATTAGAATAAAAGTAATTAAATTCATCCATAAGGCTAAGATTCTTCAGTTGATCAATCGAACTTTGTTGAGTTGCCTAGCCGCTTTGTCCACCTAAATGACCGTCATTCTCCACAGCCATGGTGTGGCTGCACTCTCATTCTATTTATTCTCTGGGCTTCAAATATTATAAGAGCCACCTCAAAAAAATTCAAAGTCTTTGTATAATTTTCCCACATTCAGCTCTGGGGTATATTTTGTTAAAACAAACTGCAATAGTCCTTGAAGATCTCAGTTTTTGGTATTGTTTTTGTGCATGGTTTCTACAAGAATTATTCATTAAAAGAGTAGGTATTTCGAACCATTTATTTGCAATCTCTTTGCTAAAATTCCAAATCAGTTCGGTTTTCTCAATTGGGTCTTCCATAATTTGAGTAGCAGGGCTTGTCCTTTGGGAATTCCATAGTTGGAAGTTCAAAAAAATAAAAAATAAGGAGAAAAATTGGTTATCATTTTCAAAAATTGTAGTCACCATCAAAGTCTCACTCATGTTTTGGGCACATAGAGCTTGCCTTTTTGGAGTTTTCCTTGGTCCTGAGGCAGTATAACAAGCTCAACCATCCAAGTTTTTTGAATCTCCTTTTACCAAGTTTGAGTTGTTAATAAAATGGCTAAAATTGACTTTATCAGATTTATTGAGAACTCGAATCCTGTCTACTGTTGAAAGTACAGTGAAAATCAACAAGGGAACCCTTTTTGATATTCAAATATGTCTAGGAAGCGCACAAGAAAAAAATGATTTTTTTCATCTTGAATCGGACCTACAGCAAGTGGAGTTAGAGTTACAGTAAAAAATCCATCATTCTAAACATATTTTACCTCAGAAAAGTCCTTTGTTTTATATTGAGACAAATTTCCATCAACAACAAGAAATTGTAGATGTAATACCCATTTCAAAAGCTGATGTGCAAAAAGATGAAAAAATTCATCCTACACTTCCCAAGCCCATCCCACACCTTGGGAAGAGTTTTTCAAAAACAAGAAAAAAACAAGTCTTAGATATGATAAGGAGGTGTCCTTTCATACTCCATACTACTCAAAGGAAATAAAATTTGAAATTGCAGGGTTTCTTCATGGAAGTTCATCTTCACTTCTTTCAAATCTTGCTCCTCTTCCAAATCTACCACCAGTTGTTAAATGCCAACATTGTGACCGAGTTGGCCATGTGAAAGATCATTGTTTTTATCTTCACCCATGCAAGTATTGTGGTCATAACACTCATTATTCAAACATATGCTTCAAAAACAAGCCTCATGTAACAACAAAGATTCATCTTGGATGGATCTCTTCTTGGCAATGGGCTTCAACAACCAAGAAGATATTCCAGACATATGTCAAAAATGTTTCTAGAGTATTGAAGAGTATTGCAGTTGATTTTTCTCCATATTCTCACCTTGTATCTAATAAGGGGGGAAGTGATGGTCATACAAGCTTCAAAGCCACATCAAGCGAGCCTAAATCACAACTTAACACATGCAATTCATAGCTTTAGATAGAGATAGATATTCCCCTAATCATTCCTTTGGTTGGTGGTTAGCCTTAAACCATCTATGTGGGGTTGAGACCTCCCTTTTCAGGTTGATCTTCTCCCTCTTCAAAGAATTGGGGACACTTCCTCTAGCAGAATACTTCAACTTCTTTCTAGTTTTAGAAGAGTTCGAGGAATTGCATTAAGCATTCCAGAGTTGGTGGTCATACTTAAGGTTGAAACCTCCCTTTTTAGGTTTAGGTTCTCCCTTTTTTACACAAGTTGTAGAGCTCCCTTTTCTAGGTTGAATATATCCCTCTTCAAAACATTAGGAGCACTTCCTCTAGCAGAAGACTTCAGATTTGCAACAAATTTGGAAGAGCTTTGGGAACTGCATTAAGCATTCCAATGTTGGTGGTCATCCTTAAAGCAACTCCTTATGCCAACATTTCAGAGAGCACATTCAACCTAGTGTTTCCATGCATTTTTGCACATTTTCTATTACAACTCTCTTCTTGGACTCATACATACCCCTTTGGATTAGGGAGGAATGTTGGACATCTAATCCACTAAGTGTTAAGGTGTGGAAGTTGGATGGTCAAAGGGAGAACAAGAGATGTTGGAAAATGAATCCAACGGTCATAATAGTGCATTATAAATTTACATCAATGTTAATAGAATAGGAAATTCACGTTTATCTTTCACATTCTATCTATTACATGTGTGTTGTTTTACACACATGTAAGCATTAATTCTAAGTTTTATTATGAGAAAATGGCACACTCATTTAGATGCAACA
The DNA here is from genome assembly GCA_000404065.3 of Pinus taeda. Taxonomy (NCBI): domain Eukaryota; kingdom Viridiplantae; phylum Streptophyta; class Pinopsida; order Pinales; family Pinaceae; genus Pinus; species Pinus taeda. The sequence continues at coordinate 36,047 of APFE030713904.1, forward strand.
AAAGACAAAGTCAATGAACAACATGTACAAGGGTTAATTTTCAGTTGGAAATATAATGAAGAGAAAAAATCAAAAGCTTTCCTAAAGTTTGAATTAAAAAATCAACCCTCGTGGGTGCACCGAAGCATGGAATTCAATACATCATGATTTTTTATTTAATAGCCACGAGGGTCATGAGAATTCTATTCAACCCCTATAGACACGAACTTGCTTAAAAGACACTTCACCTCTTGACATGATGGGATAACCATTCAAACCTTTAGGCCCATGAAACCTTAATGGAAAGAGAACGATAGCTCTCATCTCATTTATGAGGCAACAACCACATTGATGAGAGAAAGGAGGAAAAGAGTGTTCAACCTTTCACAAAGAACCAAAAACAGGGAACTTGTGCATTGTTATACTGCCAAAATTGCTCCAAAGCAATCTAGCATATCATTGTGAGGAGAATTCCACCATTGTAGATATTTTTTAATGCTTCTTTGAGAGATAAGGAGCTTTAAAAAGATATTGAAAAGGGGAAATCATTATTGAGAGCTATTGAGCACCATTTCTCAAACAAATCTCTTGAAGTGTCTTTTATACTTCATTTGTAACTCTTCCACTACCAACAATCAATAAAGAGGATCATTTTCCTATTCCTTTGTTGATTTGTTTTTCTTCACAAGATTGTTTTGTGTTATTTAGTTTATTTTTAGTTTAGTCTTGTTCATGCATTTTTTTCATTATATTCAACAATTTTTTAGTCCATCTTCACTCACTACATCACTCATTTATTTGTATGTTCATTGTAGGAAGCAACTAGAAGCAACAATGGTGTTTTTGGGACTCATATGAAACAAAACACATCATACTCTTAGTTTGATTTATTCTATGTTAACATGCATGTACGCCCGTAGAAACCTAGCTTAAACAAACAAAATAAATGATGGTTTGACTAAAAAAATCATAGGATTCCAACCAAAATCTCAAAAAAGTCTAATAGTTAAACAATGCAATGATAAAATGAATAAACCAATAAATAACTTAACTACATTCTGATTAATATTTACATAAGGTGTTGGTTATGTAATAGTTAAACAACAATGATAAAGTGAATAAACTAATCAATGACCTAACTATATGGTGACTAATTACTTAACTGCATGGTGATTAATATTTACATAAGGTGTTGGTTTTGGTGCAAGTTGTAGATGTCTCATATTAGTAAATGAGAAAGCGACTATCTGAAAGACACATCAAATCAAGGAAAGGGTCTATGTTAGATGAAATCGGTGTTACTAATGTGTTAGGTATATAAAGTGTCCCTTAAGTTTAAGCTTGAAAGAAATAATTCAAAGAATTACCAAATCTGAAAAGTCCATTGTTGAAGAGATTGGAAGAATAGAAATTTTCCTAGTGGCAATCCCCATTTAACCAAGGGGTGTCAAACTAGATAAAGCATGAACAAAAACTACAAAATTAGAGACAAACAATCGTATAATGAGAAGGATCATGCAAGGAATGAGAGTGATTGTCACAAGACATATGATAGGGATGATTGAGAGCACACACCTGGAATTTGTGAAGTACCTTAGTACTATATCTGGTGATAAGTTAATTGTTAGGATTCACTAATGGGATACATCAAGCATGAATTTGGTTTACTTTATTTAGTTTATCATCCTACATGAATATAAGAAACAAATAAAATTGTTGAACAATTGAGTGATTAGCAGCTAACTTGTATCTATAACGACATAAATCCACACACCCACATGATGAAGACAATTGATGGTTGAATTGTTAGGTTTTGGCCACAACTGTTTGACTGTCATGTCTAGAGGTAAGAGAGACATAGAAATATATGGTGAAGTGTTGTTATGATTAGTTCATAGTTCTTATTGGTCTTACTAGAAGTTGAGAATTTTGGGTTGTTGATCAGATTATGAATGTTAGATACATGAGGATGACATTCATGAGTTTTCAAGTTTCATTTGGCACTGGTGTTTGCCATCTTGCTATATAGTTTTAAAAATTGAGGGGATCATTGTGTCAACCATTGCAATGTTGAGCTATAGCTTCCTAACTCGATTGGGAGAGCAGTGACCAAACATGCAAAAGATGAAGAGTGGAAAACCATATATAATTAGCCATGGATTGAACTGGATTTTGTTTGTGCATTCATATTTTTATTATGGAAATATCATGCAAAAATAATGGGACTACATTAGAGATATTTTAAGCTCCAACATCCAAGTTTGTTTTTCATCCTCTAATGTATAGAACTTAACGTGACTCGTGTTGTACTCGACTCTTGTTAAAGAAGATTTGTGAAATTAGTCAAATTGGACATCACAAGATGTATACAAGAGTGGGGTTTACCAACACAAAAATAAAGCAACAAATTAATATAAGAGAATGATGGTGATTATCGATACCAAATGATGAGTGGTTGAGACTTGAATGGCATATTGAATTCTATGAAATGAATCATCAAATGAAAAGTATGAATTTTTAGCTTCGGTGTGATCATATGAGAGTTGGATATATTGTGTTGTGTATTATATGGAGGGGAAAGGAATGAATCCCATGCAAGTATTTTATCTCAATGGCATTCAAAATATTTTCCTTAATACTTCCAAGAAAAACGAATTGGTTTAGATATGGCTATTATACTTATCAATGGTGATATTAGTACAAAAATGCACATACAAGGTTGGTTAAAGTTGCAGAGTCTCTATTAAAGGCTTTAGCTATAGAAGTTGAGGTTGTAATTGCAATTTTGTTGTTATAAAAGATGTTCAAGTTATGATAGATGGTAGAAATTCTTATCATGGTAATTACTTGTAACTGATATGCATTATTTTCTTATTATTTTTCTTCTTTAGTTATATCATCAAACAATTACACATTAGAAAAATATAGATAACATAATCCACAAGAGACAAGAGATACTAGAAATTCGGCTCCAAGCTAAGGCAAAAACCTACAAAGGGGAAACCCAAAATCCTTCTCTTATGGAATCATATTAGAATGAGATGTCCAGTACCCAAGACCAAGAATAAGACTCACATAAATATCTCAAGGCAACCATCCTCCAAGTATCCTCCAACAAGTCAGAGTTAACAAAATTCAACATTAGTCAAAACTTCTAAAATCTAGTCAATTTTTGAAATTTTATCCCTGAAATTGCAAGCTTGTAGTACCTCAAAAAAATTTGCATGTGTGAGAAGATCTAGGGCAGAAACTTTGTCCTCTCTCTCTTTCTCTCTTGTCTTACTTCTCTCCCCCTTAACTTCAGTTTTCTTTTCCTCTTGATTAGGACTAGAGATGATGTGATGTGTTGAATGAATGAATGAATGAGCTTCCAAGTGGTTGAGTTGACTTCTATATATAACTATCCAGGAGGGTTAAGAAGCTACCTCTTAGGCTGATTTGTCTAAGGAGGCCTAACTTGGATTTGTGATGACACTTTAACTTAAAAACATAATTATTTTTTATTTTTCTTTCAAAAGTCCAAATGGGACTTGACTCAAGTACATATATTTTGACTCATGATAAATTTTATTTTGACTCTTTTGAATCTATAAGCATGAAGAGCATGCTTTTGACAAAAATGAAATAATAATAATAAATATAATAAATTTTAAAAGTTACATTTTATTACATAATGAATACTAAAAATATTTACATTTTTTAACACTCCCGCTTAACAAGGGAGGTATTCATAATGACAAAGCAAGATACTCTCCATTAGGGGAATTTTGAGGTCTAAAATGGGCCTCCTGAGAAAAATGTACAACCAAAATAAAATTTATAACAACAAATAGGATTAAAGATGATGATATCAACCATGGGGGATGATTCACCATTTTTGGAGTAAAAAAGTAAAATTATTAAAAAATAATAAAATAATAAAACTACTTTTTCAACTCATATTTTAAACTTGTCTCGCTAAGGTTTTACTCAAATTTCGACTAAGAGTACTTGTTGGATGCAAAATTTAATTTCTCATCCAAGGAGTACCTATGTTGCATGCTTTTAATAGACCCTACTACATAGAAAAACGAGAAATACATGAAAAAATGTGATTGCAATCACATTTTACATGTATTTCTCATTTTTCATGTAGCAGGGCCCGTCGAAAGTATCCAACATTGGCACTCCTTGGATCAGGAATCAAATTTTTCATCCAACAAGTGTTTCTTCTCGATATTTGAGTAAACCCATAAGGAGATAAGTTGAAAATACAAGTTGAAAAATAGTTTTTTCTTTTTTCCCTCTAAAATTTGATGATGTAATCTAATCTTATTTTATAATTTCCTTAGGAGGCCCATTTTAGACTCAAAATTCCCTTAATGAAGTTCAAATATTTATATATGAAATGATCCAAATTGATAAGCATCAATATAACAAGCATTTTCCAAATAGCATGGTCTTGTCTAACAATATTTATCTCTCTAGTAGATCATATCACAATGTTGGGAGGTATAAATTTGGACACCAATGCCTCCCTAGGCACATACACCATACAAATGTTCACTAGGTATGTCCTCACAGGACTATTTCCATACCAGGAAATATTGGTCCTCAAGACTATTCTTATATTGGATTAATGTACAAAGTATAGATCCTCAAAGAATAAGTGTCCAAGATTCTCATCCAATCCACCATTCTCCTCATTTGTTCCTTTACTAAGGCTTATAGTTGTTAGCCTTGGTCTAGTACATGACCCATGGAGAATACAGTGTCCACCCTCACTCCCTTTCAACCAGGGAGGAGACATCCACATGCCTAAGCTTGTCCCATTCCTTTTCATAGAAAGGAACATCACCAATACAACAACTACCTTATTGATAATGGAGACATATTGACTACTTCATGATATCATCATGTCACAAATCATAGAGTACTTCGACCTTCCTAGTTTTATGAAAAACTTGATATTGAATCCAGCATGTAATCAAATACTTTGTTGAACTCCTTATTGAGCCAAACTTCTTTATAAGCCTTCACATTTTCTTCCTTCACAATAAAACAAATTTAAGACTCATGTTCTTCCCCATATCAGATTTCAATCATCAATAGTATCTCTATCATCATCTATATTATCAACCCAATTAACATGTTCCTGAATTGAACCAATCATAGCTCCCTCTTTCTTTCTGAGGTATGTGAACTTCTTATTTTGTGCCACCATCTAATTGGATTCTTCTTCCTCCTTGTTAATATTCATAATTTCATTCTTCCAACTGCTAATCAAGCTTATGTAGATCTTTTCTTGACCTGCAACGTTTATTAGAAGACTATGAAAGGACAAAAGGAAAAGTACAAAGAGAATAGAAATAGTAGTAATCAAGGAAATGTAGGGTACTTGTATTCTGAAGAAGGTTATCTTTGTCTTAATCTTGGCTCCAACCTTGTTTCAAACAACATTATGTCACTATTTTCATTCTCAAGATCTAGGATGTTCTTTTTACAACATAAGTAATTAGTTAGGGTTTTTCGTCCTAGGGTTTTATAAATCAAACCTTTTCTAGGGTTTGCAAACCCTATATTCTTCAAACCCTTCAAGGTATGCCATTTTAGGAAATAAAAATTCCAAAATCATGTTATATAGTTAGTTACAAAAACCTAGACACACTTTCTATACATGAGATTTTATTCCTTGATCATAAAACCTAGTCTACCTATTCAAGGTGATACTGCGAATACTAACATGTCAATGGGCTCTAAAAATTCCTTTTTACGATGCATTGTTATCTAAAAAGAGATCATTATCTTAAAATTGCATGCACTTTAATTTACATTGATTGCAAATGAACAAATTTTTAGAGGTACCTTTTTTAGTCTTACCTTATCCTTGAAGAGATTTGATCCTTTAATTTTTCTTTAGTTTCCATGTACCATTTACTCCAAAAAAGGTGCCTCAATCCTTCAGCCATTATACTATGATATGCACCATAGGGTTTCTTGATTTTTTTTGTTTCTTTCAAACTTGATATACAGGTCGACTTCATTGGTGTGATTAGTCCTTCTTACATGTACAGGAAGGAAGTTATGGTTGCTTCATAAATTCTCAGTTATATACTCATAGTTCTTTCAATCTTGGCCTTTAAGATGTCACATGTCTATCTTTAATGGGAATTAAACCTTTAGATATGTTTGTTTTCATATTTCCTTAGAAATAATAAGTGAACTTGTTTAGAAGTTTTTCTTATTCATATAGAGTAGCATGATTGTCATAGTCCTTTACATAAGTCTCATAATCCATTGCGTGATCCAAGGGTAAATTCTTCCATATAAGTAAGTGGTGTAGATATTTGTAAGATATTCGATCTTGAGGGACAAATTGATAACAACACTCCCCAAGACTTCAAATTATTTTCATACTTCATACTTTTTTCTTAAACTCTTCCTTGATTCTTTATCAAAGAGTACTTAGATAATTCTTATGGAGGCAGGTTGTTATTTTCTTGCATAGCAACCAGTAACATAACTTCCATTATTTTATCCCTAAATGCCATGTTCACTGAAATAGAATGTTTTTTTCCATAGAGATGGTGGTATGCCTTCATTACACAAAGATGATAGTATTTCTATAGCTTGTATTACATAAAGATGATTTTCTTTTTGAATCTTGTATCCATAAAAGTGTAGTATTATAGCAGGATTAGATCATAGAGATGTAATATCATAGAAACAAATTACATAGGAGACTCACATGTCATGGAGAGAGAAGATGCCTTAAAGTATAATTCCACAAAAAAAATTAGATCCTCAGAAGCAAATCACATGTCACTGAAGTTTCTATGCCACAAATATTATGTCACAATGTCACAAGAGGTTCAGATTCCGCTACAAGTTTGGATTTGTGAGAAGTTCATATTCTTCATGTATACTCTTTGTCATTTCCATTATAAAAACTTGATAATTCTTGATGTAGACCATATATATAAAACTCTTCTCACATTCCTTTAATGCTTCATTATACTAGAACTTGAGCTTCCATGTCTACTTTAAACTTCAGGAACGTCAAATGCCTTAGATAGATCAAACCGTGGACATGTATTGTTGTTTCTTGTTGTCATAAAAAATACCTTAAATATATCAATAAGTTAGGTTACAGAATGTCATGTTTTTGTACTTTAGATGTCATTTTCAAAGAAATTGAGATGACATAGAAAAAATATGATTCTTCACAGAGGTGTTATTTTTGGACATTGTAGAGTTAATTTAATTATGATCTCAAAGAATGTGCTTTCAAAACTCATAGCCATAAAAACTTTAATGTAACTTCTCCTCAATTTATAGCACAACATAGTGAGGAAGTTTGGCCTTTATATCAAATATAACATAATCTTTTTGGTTCTTTTTAAAGTCTTGGATCACCTTACAATAGTACAGATATTTCGAGAGATAAAATGAAGATGCCTTACAAGCCTCAAACATACCTTTTAAACCTTCTTAAATTCCTATTCCTTTGGAGTATTCCCTGGTCTCAATACTTTTATGATTTTTGAGTTCTTTACATGTTAGACTCTTTTTCTCTGACTTTTTCCAGGTTTAGTCCTATTACGGTTTCCTTAGTAATTCTCTTTTCTTAACCATAACTTTGATACCATGTTGAGATTATGATAAATTATAGAATTTCTTATTGTGGTAATTACTTGCGACTGATATGCATTCTTTTCTTATTGTTTTTCTTGTTTTTTCATGTCATCAAGCAATTAAAAATTAGAAAAATATATAGCATAATGCACAAGAGACAAAAGCCTAGAGAAATTAGGCTCCAAGCTAGGGGAAACCCCCCAAGGGGGAAAACCCAAAATCCTTCTCTTATAGAATAAACTCAAAATGCGAAATCTAAGAACGAAGACCAAGAGAAAGAATGACATAAAGATCAAAATTTATCCCTCCTCCAACTCTCCTCCAACAAGTCAAAGTCAAAAAAAGTCAACAGTAGTCAAACTTCTAAAATCTGATCAATTCTTGAAAGTTTGGGCCTGTAGTCCCTAAAAAAAAATTTGCACCTATGAGCAAATCTAGGGCAGAAAAACCATCCTCTCTCTCTCTCTTTTGACTTCCTTTTCTCTTCCTTGACTTTGGTTGACTTTCCCCTTGATTCGGCACAAATATGATGTGATGTGTTGGTTGAATGGATGAGATTCCAAGTAGTCAAGTTTACTTGTATAAATAGTTTTCTAGGAGGATTGAAAAGATACCTCTTAAGCCTACTTTCCCAAGGAGTGTTTCCTTGAACTTGTGATGACACTTTGATTCAAAAACAAAATTCTTTTTCTTTTTCTTTCAAAAATCCAAATGGGACTTGACTCAAGTACATATCTTTTGACTCATAATAAACTTTCATTTGACTCTTATGACTCTATAAGCATGAAGAATTTTTTGAACAAAATAAAATAATAATAATGAATATAATAAGTGATAAAAAATACATCTTATTACATTATGAATAACGACGCTAGTTACATTTTTCAACAGAAGCATGGAAACATAATGAAGATATAGACCAATTCCTTGATAGATATTATGGAGGAGAAGAAATGACACCAAAATCATTGGTTCATCACTACATTGAACAAGTTGAGGAGTTGTCAAGAATGTGATTCTAATTGCATCTTATGCTTGTCCCAAATTATGGATTTTTTGGGATTTAAGAAGGGGTCTGTGAAAAATGGAAATCATCATCATAAGGTAGGGGTATTATTTGTTATTCCATTCAAAATTCCATTGTATTATATGTGGAGATAAGAAATTAAGTGTCAAAGGAGTTCAAAGAATTGTGGGTCATTCTTGTAATGGTGTTGATGTGTTGCTTTATTGACAAATGGGAAGTCAATGTTCAAAATTCCTCTCCTCAATATGTGAACACATTCTTTTATTGGTGTCATAAGATGGTGATATTGTGAGGTCTTTATCAAATTGAGTAAATATGATATTATTGTATGAATTTATGTAATTTTATGTAATACATTTGACATGCTGAAAGTCATTGAATCAATTCCTAATGTATGGTTGAATCAAGATAAATCCAAAGAAGTTGAGATACATGTTAAAAATATTGAATTTAATTTATCCAAGCTAGAATGGACTTAAAAAATAATTGAAATATAATCAAAAGTTATATTTCATGTGGTTTGAAGTTATATCTAAAACTTTGGTTATGTAATGAAATAAGTTAATTCATGATTAAATGAAATTGGAGTTAACGAAGGGGATACAAATCGACAAGGGAGGTATGGAACCACAAGAAACACACCTCCTTAGGACGTGATCTACAACAAAAGGCCCTTATTAGATGCTTATAGGCTTGGATGGTGTGGTGTCCCCTTTAGATGGCCTGGGTGGAAACAAAGGAATTACCTACTCGAACACCAGCCCTGACGAAGGCTTATAGCTGGGATCCTCAACAGGTCAGTTTTTGACCTCCTCCACACTTTCCCTGGATGGAAAATCAGGTATGCTCAAAAATTTCTTTTATGTAGTCTCTCAATATCTCCCTATTCTTTAGAGAAGGGAAGAGACCCTATTCAACATTCAAGATTTATCATCAAACTAGGCATAGTTTGACGAGGAGTTCACGTTATATTTATTGGCATCCCTCCCCAAAAACATCCTCATATCCTCAGAAGGTGGTTATGGACCTATCATGAGTGTTAAATCCCCCTCCTTTGCTAGCATCCTTGACAAAAGGCTTTCTGAATTGAATTTTCTTTCTTCGGGATTTGGCACATTGGTTGGTATATGGTTTGACAAGAGTTTTTTTCAGTCCACAGTAGAACACCTGGGCAACAGATATCATATATTTATAGGTCTCTCTGCTCCATTATGCTCATAGGAGTCTTTTACAAATTCTCTATTTGGCCTTAATGTAATATTTGTGAACTCTCGAGTCCAAGGAAATGCTCCATTAGAAGAGTTTCAAGGGGCCAAAAAGGGTATTATGCACCACCTTATATCCCCCACTCGAAAAATGCATAATCATAAGCCTAAAGGAGGACTTGAGAGAAAGTTGAACCCTTGCCTAAATGAACTAGAAGGAAAATCATCCATAGTTTTGGGGCATGACATAGAAATCCATCAAGTGGAGCACATGGAATATCATTATTTTGTGGGTTGAGCGAGACGATGATGATTCATGCAAAAAATCTGTGATGAATGGGTCAACAAGAAATGAAAGAACCATCTTAAAAAAAAATTGGTCACTTGGTCACTAGTTAGGAGCTTCTTCATGTTGATTTTTCTAAACAAAGTGGAGGCCTCATGTGCCCTCCAACGAATATGGAATATAGATTAATCTAACCCACTCCTCCTCAAGCATTAGAACTCTCTCTTTCACCCAAACAAAGAGATAACGGATAAAATTACCATATGGGTATGTCTGTTAGGGCTCCCAATGAGGTCTTGGATGTGAGGTGCCCTCACTGCAATTGGAAAACACTTGGGAAAATTATTGGACGTTAACATGACCTTCCTTGAATCCAGGAAACTAAAGGTTTCAAGGGTTTTATTCCTTCTAGACATCCACAAAGGTCTATGGAGAAAAAAGGATATTATTCACAAAGGAGAGTCCATTCAAACCATGGATTATGAAGTCATTCTATTCAAATGTATACGATGCCACTGACACAAAAAAATTCCTTCTAATGTCGGCTTACTTTCAGGGTAGAAAAAGAGAATTTATGCCTCTTACTCCCCTAAAAAGCAGACATGATTGCATGGCTAAAGAAAATGGGGGGGATCCTTTATTAAATGCAAAGGAAAATGGAATAGGATCAATGGATATGGCCTCAACTCCTCTACAAGGAACTTTCACATAGGTTTCATCTCAGGCACCCAAAGTTGAGACTAAGAAGCTCTATCTAGGACCAAACATTTCCCACTTTCCCTCAGGATTGACTCCTATATCTATGATCATAACACCATTGCAGACACCCTCTCTAAATAGGGTATTACAATGATTTGTGGGAAATGGATGATCACATAATCACTAAATGGACAAGCCTATGAGTACTGCCATCGACCTTTCATCACAGATCACAACATATATTAATATTTTTTTCTTTGCTCATTATTCTCATTATCATATAACTAAAAACATATTTTTTCCATAGTTTTTTTTTTATTGTTTATCATTTGTTGGTAGAGATACAAGTTCTTTACAACAACGCTTTATATACAACAAACACTTTTTTGTACGATGGAAATTCTGCCACACTCTGGGGAAAATATATGTAGATCCATTAATCAACCAAATATGTGATCAACATGTGTAAACATAATGTCATTTTAAAGCATATGATAATAAAACTACATTTTTTTCTCAAGAAGAAAGCAAACTAGAGTTAATTAAGATTTATGGTGATGAAAAAAAAAGTTACTTTTGAAAAGTGAGAATGGTGCATGATTGGTGATACCTAACACTCAAGATTATTTTTATGGTGAAAATTTAACATCATTCAAATGGTCAAACCCATGAGCCAAGGAGATAAATCCAAGTCGAGTAAGTAAAAAAAATGTCATCATTGCATGTCTAGATGGAAAACTAAGAGTAGTTGTAGGCACAAAATTGAGTTCGTGTTGGGACTAGACATTTTGACTTTACAAAAGTTTTTATTTTTCAGTAACCATTAAGTACCATACATTGTGAAGACATGAAAAATCAAAATATATGGAAAACTCATACTGGTCTTGTTAGTTTGTTCACAACCCAACAAGAAAATTTTTAAGCATGTAATTGCAAATGAATGAACATGATTATAAGTATCTTGTTGGACGAAAACACCCATCTTACATGAAAACAATTTTTATTCGGGTATTATAGTAGAATATTCAAATGAATAACTATGAAAGAAGATGAAAACTTAAAGAAGACTAGTAAGGAGAGAAGATAAAAATAACTCCATGAAAAAAGAAAATGACATAAAAGGGCTAGAAATAAGAAGACTAAGAGAAGAGGAAATAGAGGAAAGAGGAAGCCCTAAAGCTATTAAAAATGGAAAAATGAAGAGGAAGTAACAAATAGAAGGTCATAGAGAAAGTCCAAGGCAAATAAGGATCATGAATACCAATGACCTAGATTCAAAGGAAGAGATAACCTAGGTGAGGTATCTAGCAAGGTAGGATATACTTTCTTAAGGAAGAAGGTGCATACATTAAGACTCATAGGAAAATGTGTGAGATTGAGAAAAAACATATAGAGGTTATTTGAAGGAAAATTCCAAAAAAAGATGAAAGTTGAAGTAGAATGACTTCTACAACAATATGCAAAAAAAGAAAATGGCAAAGGCAAGAAAGAAGAAAGAAGAAAGAAGAAATAATGGGAAATAATATTTAAAGTAATAAAAAGACATCATAGAGAATAGGATAAGGAAAAAGAAGATGACCATCTCACATAGAGAAAGGTAACATAAGGACAAGAAGAAATATGTAAAAATACAAGAAGAATGGAAAAATAAAATATCATGTCTACTCAGAATAAATCCATAAAACTAATATCCCTAAAGGTTCGTCTTTAAACAATGTTCTAATAGTAGAACTAAAATTATCTTTGTCATACGTAAATGTAAAGGTTAAGAGTACTAGAAAATGAAAAATGAAATTATAGATTTCTGAGTAAATAATAATGTAGCATAATGTGGAAATGTGTACCCGAATAAATTTTGTCCCTAAAAACTACTTTTTAATGAGTGTTTTGTGGTCCATAACTGCTTGTCATCATATTCTGTTTATGGTAAGAAAAAACCTCTTCAGGATATAGGGTCCTAGAGAGAACCTTAGCAATGGGTAGAACCGCCAATTTGTCGTAGCCAACACCTAGTAGAATCATCAATCTTAGAGAAGAAAGCCCCTGTTGTGTAAACTGGCCACAGCGGCTGCTAACCACTGGTTCATAGACGGAAACGAAAGGCCCAGATCCTTTAGGTTTTCATTGGAGAACTTGTATGGCTGCTTCATTGGATTTTTCTCGTCTGAGCACCTGCGCGCATGAAGTTGCAAGCTTCATTTATCTTCTCTGTTTCTAAATATAACATAGTTTGACAGAACCCAAAGTGAGAGTTGAGTGTGTGTACGTACTTGGTAGGGTGGGAACAGCGAGGGCACTCTCTGGCCAACATGTCGACCACGTCTGCTCGATGGAGGCTGCATTCGGCGCACAGATATCTTTGCCCAGTGGCTGACGCTCTTTCATAAACTAAAACTTGGTAACATGTGAACCAGGTCTGCTCGATGGAGGTTGCATTCTGCGCACAGATATCTTTGCCCACTGGCTGAGGGCGTTTCATAAACTAAAACGTGAGCCTTTGCCACGCCCATCACGTCTACATATACCTGTGTTCACTTTGCATACGTCTTAGCAGATCCTGATCAACAACAAGATTCATGAATATTATTTAAATCATTAAAAGCCATTTATGCAAATTACTTACGCACTGACTATAACATATACATACATTATAAACGTTACCCACCTGTCAATTATTTCATAATATGAGAAGTGCTGGGGTTCATGGCGTTCTGCAACAACGGACCTAAAACCAGGCCTGGATTAATCACCACGAGCTCTAAATTCCTCCTCTCGGCAATCTCCCATGAGGATTTTTCTGCCAAAGTTTTTGCATAGCAATACCAATTCTGCAATGCATGAGAGAGACCAATTAGTTATCATTCCGCGATTTACATAAGCCGATTCAACCTCTATCTGTAATAATTGAATCCCAAAATGATATCTAAAAGAAATGCTGTTAATTAATACCTTGGTCTGTATGCAGTAGTCCAAATCGCTCCAGCAGTCATCATTGACTATGGCAAGTGGTTCTCTGTGAGGATCCATGTAAACTGCACCGATAGAAGAGTTAAAGATAACGCACTTGACCCCTGTTTCTGCGCAAGCCTCCATCACATTCATCGTCCCTTACGTCGCCGGCTCTATAACTTTCTCCTGCTTTCATTAATTATAAAACAATGATCAACAATATCTAATGGTATCAGAATCATTTCAGGTGAAACCAACTGCATGGAATTGGAATTATGACGAGAATTGAAAGAAGCGAAGAAGTAATTACAGGGTCGTTGTTGAGAACGGCAGCCATGTGAAAGGCAAGCTCTGGTAATCAAGAATATCAGCTTTGAAAAGCTCAAGCCTCTCCTTTGCTCCTTCCAACTCTCTCAAATGCTCATATTTCCACCCATCATCTACACTCATGTCAAATCTCTTCAGAAACTCTACTTCCAGATATGACGTAAGAGCATATATCGACATACATGTTCCGTGCAAAAACAAATAATATAATTAATTTAGGTGTGATGTGGTAAGAAAACTGGCAATTAGCGGATATACCAGCTGGGTTGGTGCGAACTATCCTCTGACAATGCCGTTGGTGAGGAGAAACTTGATAAGCAATGAAACCCCCTGCCCCCCTCACGCAAACTATTTCATCTCTTTTCTCATTCGGCTTCATTTCATGAAGCGGAAGGCCGAAGCTCGGAGATGAATCAGATTAGTACAATGAATTGCAGAAATGAAATGGAGATGTACCCTCATGGATTTATTAAAAGAAGACATTATCCTTCTGGAAAGATGTAGATAAAGTACGACACATTTTAATACAAATCATGTAAAAATTCTGTAGTACATATATTCCAATTCACTTGGGCAAGCTTTCCTTTGAGTTATGGTATTTTAGAAACTTAAATTTAACTTTCTATTCATCATGAAAATATTTTTGATATGGTTTTGGAAATACACATCGGTGGATTTCATCAATTTGAATATATAATCTATATATAATTAATTTTAGATTATAATAAGAAACATTTGGGATCTATGTTTAAGTGTATTTGGATTTGTTTTTTTTTTTGGTGAAATGAAAAAAATTAACTTCGAATTTTGTGGTTATGTTTATCATAGATATTTTAAGTCTATGAGAGAAGTTTTGGCTCAAAATCCATAACTATTTTAAGTTCATCAGAGAAGTTTTGGCTTAAACTCTACAACTCTACCGACATGTTAAGGGAGAACTAACATAATAATGTTAAAGGAATTTGACTGCCCTAAGTTCGCCCAAAGTTAAATGTACATGCAAATTGTTCAGTTACAAAATTACCGCCAAAATTTATGTCAATAACCAAATAAAAATTAAAGTTGTAAATAATAGTGACATGAATAAAAGAAAACATCGAAACAGCTACTCATTGCGTTTGAGTTGACTGCTAGATTAATGAGAAGTTGATTGGGTCATGAAGAAATAGAGCAAATACGAGGCCTTTCTGGCAGCCAAAACCAAATACGATCCTCAGGGACTCTTTTCCAATGAGTGGACAGATGGCGGGAGTGATCATCAAGAAGGATGGATGTGCTCTCGAAGCACTGTGGGTGTGTTCAGAAGTGTTGGGGATTTTTCTCGTAAAATTCCAAAAGCAAAAATTAACTGAATACAGAGCAATGCTCTGTTTTTCTCCTCATGATCTAAAAAGCCTAATACATATTTCTTCCTCTTTCTCAGAGGGATTCACCAAAAACAAAATTACTCCGCCTCTGTTACAAATGATTTTTACTGTGTAAAATCTTCATTTACATTTACTGATGTAAAAAGGGCTTTTACATTTACTGCTGTAGAATAAAAATTCTTACGTTGATTTATTGCTATAAAAAAAACTTTCACATTCACCCAAGAAGAATTTCTTACATGCCTTGCTGGTTTTTCACATCGCATTTAAACAAAGTTTTCATTTATGTTGCTACTCCACACCATACATTTAATTATGCATTTCAATGCATATACTCCTCAAGAATTCGCACTGATCTGCATTGATTTCCCTGTTATTTCCTCTGCATCCGCGAGCCCTTTCTTCCCTGGTTTTCTATTCGATGCAGCAAAAACCAAGTTTCTTTCATTTATGCTGCTGCTCCACACCATACATTTAATTATGCATTTCAATGCATATACTCCTCAAGAATTCGCACCGCTGTGCATTGATTTCCCTGTTATTTCCTCTGCATCCACGAGCCCTTTCTTCCCTGGTTTTCTATTCACTGCAACAAAAACCAAGTTGCTTCTCCACCTGTGTGCAATTATATTACAAAGTCAACACAAACAAACTATATGGCGTACATACCATATGGGCTAACAATTAAAATATTACATGCCGTAAAAACTTTAAATATTTTACCTAAGTCTATGACAAAGTATTAAATGCATTAAATGAAACTTGTGGTAAAAGTAAAAATAACGTTATGGCAGGTTAAAAGAGATCCTGGTCCGTTGACTTGATCGGATGCAATTCGGGTCCTACAGCCACACAACCCAAACGAAGTTTAGTGTCCGGGGAATGGGTGGTTTTGTGTTCGTACACAGGACGCGTGTCAGTTAGTCGGCGTGTTCGGAGGCCCTCTGACAAATACAACCTTTTGCGAAAAGTGGTGCGAAATGAACTTGTGGTTTTCCGGAAATGGTTTTGCTGGAGTAGCGTTGCAATAAATACGCGCAGGTGAAATTACAATCTCAACACTCCCATTTAATTTCAACTGCTGGGCATTCAGTCATACCCAAACATTTTCTCAAAAACTCAAAGCTTTTCTAGTGTAGTGGCTTTGTCAAAATGTCTGCAACCTGTTCATGAGTCCTGCAATGTTCTAAGGCAATTTCTCCATTGCTCACCAATTCCCTGATGTAATGAAATCTTGTGTCAATGTGTTTCGTTCTCTTATGAAACACTGAATTCTTTGATAATGCAATAGCTGAGCTATTGTCACAAAGAACCATTGTTGCTTTTGCCTGCTCTTGGCCTAAGCTACTTAACATTCTTCTCATCCAAACTGCTTGACATGCTGTTGTTGTAGCTGCCACATATTATGCCTCTGTTGTAGACAATGCTACAATGGACTACTTCTTAGAAGCCCATGAAATGGCTTCTGAACCCATGTGAAAAACATAACCGAAAGTGCTTTTCCGATCATCTATACTTCCAGTCCAATCACTATCAGTGTACCCAATTAAATCTGAATGTTCTGAGACATTATATAAGATTCCAAAACTTTTAGTACCTTTAACATACCTTAGAATCCTCTTTGCTGCCTGCCAATGTGCTTCTTTTGGCCTCTCCATGAATCTGGAAATCAAACTAACAGCAAACATTATGTCAGGTCTAGTTGCAGTTAAATACATAACGCTGTCAACTATGCTCTTGTACAAACTAGGATCAAAATCCTTGTTGTTGTCCTCTTTGCTGAGTTTTAATCCCATTACTGTGGGAGTGATTGCTGCCTTGCACTCTTGCATATTAAATCTGCCCAATACTTCATTTACATATCTTGCTTGAGAGATAAAAATTCCATTTTCATTTTGATCTACTTCTATTCCTAAGAGGTATCTTAGCACACCCATGTCAGTCATTTCAAATTCCTTTTTCATGACTGTTTTGAAATTTTCAATAAGATAAGCATCATTGCTTGTGAAAATAACATCATCAACATATAACACAACAATTAAAATTTTACCATCCTTTTCTTTGATGTAGACGGTGGGTTCTCCCTCACATTTGTCAAATCCATTTTCCAGTAGATAGGAATCTATCCTACTGTACCATGCTCTTGGCGCTTGCTTCAGCCCATAAAGATATTTCTTCAATTTGCACACTTTGTGCTCTTCACCTTTCTTCTCATAGCCTAGAGGTTGTTCAATGTAAACCTCTTCCATTAACACTCCATTTAGGAATGTTGACTTCACATCCATTTGGTAAACTTTCCACTTGTTTTGTGCTGCTATGGATAGCACTGCTCTCACGGTTTCCATTCTTGCAACTGGTGCGAAAGTTTCCTCATAATCTCTCCCATACTGCTGCTTGTATCCCTTGACAACCAGCCTTGCCTTGTGTCTTTCTATCTTGCCTTCAGCATTTCACTTGGTCTTATAAACCCATTTAACTCCAATGACTTCCTTACCTTTTGGTAACTCAACCAACTCCCATGTTTTGTTTCTCTCTATGGCATTCATTTCCTCATCCATAGCTTCTATCCATTTCTTATCTTTAATTGCATCTTCGAAATGAATAGGATCATCAACATGACAATACAAGGTAAATAAGGAATTCATTCCTTCATCATAAATGTCACTTAAGTTTCTAAACTTTTTACCTCTTTCATTTGGTGTGCAAGTGCTTGAAGATGCACTTGAATTTCCTCCTTGTGGTGCGCTTGGAGAAGCACTTTCATTTCTCCTCAAGGGTGTTCTTTGTTGTCCTTATGTTGGCACTGCTGTTTGGGGATGTATTTCAGCCATCTCCTCATCATCTTCATCATGAGACAAATAGTTTTTAACATTCACTGTTTTCTCTATGTTTCCATCCCAAGCTTCCTCCTCAATAAATTGAACATCTCTACTCACAAAAAACTTCTTGGTAGATGAGATATACAACCTGTAAGCTTTGGATTCCTCACTGTATCCAATGAAAATACATTTCTCCCCTTTGTTGTCCCACTTCCTCCTTAGCTGATCTGGAATGTGTGCATAAGCCACACATCCAAAAACTTTCATGTGGGTGACTCCTTGCTTTCTCCCACTCCATGCTTCTTCTGGCACTTTGTTCATCACTGCTTTTGTAAGACACATATTCAAAATATACGCTGCACAATTTACAGCGTCAGCCCAATAATCATTTGGCAAATGCTTTGCCTTCAACATGCTCCTCGCCATATCTATGATGGTCCTATTTTTCCTTTCAACAACTCCATTTTGCTGTGGGGTGTACCTTGCTGTAAATTGCTTGTGTATTCCATTTTCTCTGCAAAATCGTAGGAATTCTTTGGAGATGTACTCACCTCCTCTGTCAGTTCTCAGAACTTTAATATGCAGCCCGCTTTGATTTTCCACAAGTGCTTTGAAATTTCGAAACTTTTGTTCTTAAAGAAATATACCCAAGTTTTTCTAGTAAAATCATCAATGAATGTTAGAAAATATTGGCTGCCTGCTAAAGATGGAGTTTGCATTGGTCCACATACATCTGAGTGGACAATTTCTAAGGGTGCCTTTGCCCTTATGCTTTTTCCTGATGGAAAACTTTCTCTATGTTGTTTCCCCAATATGCAACCTTCACAAAGGCTGTCCGGTTTCTCTATCAATGGTAATCCTCTTACCATCCCTTTTCTGCTCAACAAATTAAGACCTCCAAAGTTGAGATGTCCAAATCTCAAGTGCCACAACAAATTTTCATCCTTTGGCACGCTTTGGAAAGCCTCTTGGGTAACTGCTGCAATTACTTCTTTGTTTTTCAAATCTGCCCTTATTCTCAGAGGGAACATCCTGTTCCTTGTCATCTTCACTTCAGCAATACATCTTTTGCTGGGTGCTATATCCATGATGGTGCATACATCATTCTTAAAGAAAACATTGTACCCCTTATGGATAAGTTGTCCAATACTCAAGAGGTTACATCTCATTCCAGGGACATAGTAGACATCTGCTATGGTTTTCTTTTCACCCTTCTTTGTAAATATCTTAACTTCTCCCTTACCCATAACATAAATTTTACTATCAGTCCCAAGTGTAACTTGTGACTTCACGTTTTGATCTAAGGCAGAAAACATGGCTATGTTTCCTGTCATATGGTTGCTGCAACCCGAGTCTAAAAACCATATATCTTCACTATTTGTTTCAGCCATGTTACAAGTTAATAAAACATTATTTTGGCTTGTATTTTCTCTAGTGATATTTGCACTAGAACTATTACTCATATCATGTTGTTTCTTCCTACATTCATTTGCATAATGCCCATATTTTTTGCAATAATAACATTGGACATTGGATTTTTCATACTTCTGTCATTGAGCATGATGTTTTCCTCTTTGTTGGCTGCTGCCTTGGCCTTGGTTCTAATTTGGATTGCTGCCTCTTCCTTGGGCATTTGTTGGACTGTTCCTTCCACCTCTGTTCTGGCTTCTTCCTCTTCCTCTTTTGTTTCCTTTGCCTTGACCTCTTCCTCTTCCAAAGGACATTTGGGTCTTGAAAGCTTTCTCTAGAGATGAGTTTTCATTTCTACTCAACCTCTGCTCATGTGTTATCAGTGATGCATGACGTTCATCAACTGAAAAGTTTGAGAGATCCTTTGTCTCTTCTATGGTGGTGACAATCACATCAAACTTTGAGGGTAGGACCCTCAAAAGTTTCTCCACAATCCTCCTTTCTTCAAGAACTTCTCCATGAGTCCTCATCTGTGTGACCAATCCAATGACATGTGTGAAGAATGAGTCAATATTGTCTGACTCTTTCATGTTCAGATTCTCAAAATCTCTCCTCAGCAACTGTAGTTTTGTTGTCTTCACTTTCTCCATGCCTTGATAGGCTGTTTTGAGAGTTTTCCATGCTTCTTTGGATGTCTTAGCTGCTGCTATCCTTGGAAACACACTCTGGTCCACTGCTTGATACAAAAATACAAGGGCTTTTGAATCCTTCTTCCTATTGCTCTTTAGTAGATCTTTCTCTGCCTGAGTTAATCTATTAAACTCATTTTCATCTGCTGGTTCTTCAAAACCATCTTGAACTAATCCCCATAAATCTTGACAGGCAAACAAGGCTCTCATGGTTATTGCCCAATAGTCATAGTTTTTCCCATTGAACTGTGGGAATTGAGGGTTAAGCATACCCATGCTTGTGCTGGTGCTGGCCATTCTAGCACTCCTTAACTTATGCTATAAAATGCTTGACTATGTATTAAAATAACTGATTGTTTCTTCAGCAGCTACTCAAAAAAAACTTTGAGGAATACCTGGATCTTTTTAACTGAGTTTTCACTTTGCTGGAGAAGATTTACTGCAGCCAGAAAACTCCTTCCTTCAGCTTCTTTGACACCTTCAAAGAGCCTGGACAAGATCTGATACCACTGTTCGGGATTTTTCTGGTAAAATCCCAAAAACAGAACATAAACTACACACAGAGACAATGCTCTGTTTTTCACTCCAGGATCTTAACACAGGGAATCTTTTAAAAAAAAATATTTCTAAGAACAGAGTATTACACACTCATAAAAGACCTTGTATTCATTAAAATAAAATTCTTGATACAAGATTCATCCTATTTCACTCAGAGGGATTCATAAAAAAAATTTACATGAGATTTAACACTGGTGTGTGTAAAAATCTCATTTTTTTTTCACTTACTGCTGTAAAAACATATTTTTACTTATACTGCAAAAAAAAACTTTTCGTTGCTCCGCCTGTTCTCTCTACTCGCACTGCATTGCGTTCTTTTCACATTACTTTTTTTTTAACAGAAAAAAAACATATCATATATGTTTCATATGTATATAAAAAAACGACTACCAAAGCAAACATTATTATTTTTACGTGCCGTAAACAACGACAAAAAAAAAACTTAAAGACTTCTACCAACTATCTACGTCTAGGAGGAATTCATTTAATGCCTTAATGAAAAATTGGCAGTCAACTAAAACATTTTTTTACTCCACGCAATCTCCATCCCCTGCAGAGCGTACTTGAAAGTTTATCAGAAACTATTTATAATGTTGTCGGGTCGCAACATAACTCATAGTAAGGCATGCCCATTTGGATTCACCGATAGCGATATCAGCGATCGCTCATCGCAAACAAAAATGACTCTTTGTAAGTCCTTCACTGTAATTCCCCCAATGCGATAATATTGTGGACCCAATAATCTATAGAAAAAAATTAATACCATCGTCGGGTCCGGCCCATCAGTGATTTCTCATTTATAAAAAGGTCATGCTCCACTTGAAATGCCGATAGCGATACGCCGATGCGATATCGGCGATCTCTCATCGGCGATAATTCCTTGCTGTAGCACGGCTCAATCGATGCACAGTTGAAATTACATTTTCAACAGGCGCGCCCTCCGTTCGGGCGAACGTTCTTGCATTTCGGTTGTGGTTCGGGCAAACCGCCATGTGCTCTTGCACGGGCGGGCGCCCGCCCAGTTGTAAACATCGGTTGAGCTTGTCTCCCGGTCATGTTGTAAAATCTCTTTACTATAATAAAAGATTTTTATTACATGCATTGTTGTTGTTCTCGGTTATGTTTATCATGTTTATTATAATGGAATTCCGTACATTATAATTTAACAAGTGAAGTTTTATAAAATTGAAGGCGTAGTTCGTAAAATACTTAACCATGGAAACGGTGAGTCGTTTAGGTGGTGCCGCACCCGCTCAACTTAAGAAAAAAAGAGTTGGGGGCGTGACACACTGGGTCTATATCATTGCAAATTTTTTATTTCACGCTGGAAATAAACTTTCTTATTGGATCCTGGGCTGCAAGATTTTCTTCTCTCTCTTCAATTCCATACTTTCTTTGAGTTGCTATTTTTTCTCCGACTAATTCTTGGATCTTGGACTTCTCCACTTTAAACTAGTTCTTTCTTTTTCCTTTCCCATGATTTTTCTACAATCAACTGTGAGCGGTAACTCTGCTGCTAGAGGATCAAAGAATAGAGACGAAAGCACAACGCTTTTATTTGAAAAAAGACTTGTCTTATAGCACCTAAAGAACTGCTCTGATAACAAAATGATCACTCAGGGCAACCCAAACGAACTGTCTTATAGCACCTAAAGAACTGCTCTGGTAACAAAATGATCACTCAGGGCAACCCAAACGAACTCTCTTTTCAGTTCCAGCAAGATTATCAGAGTATCGCCAGGTATTAGAGAGTTTAAAATAACATATAACATTTATTTAACAGAGATAGTGAACACTTAAGTTAAACACAAACAAACATCAACCTTAAAAATGCTGAAATCACTAGAACATAAATACAATGAGAAATTTCCACCATTCCACAGAGTGGCATTCAAAGTCTGCGGCAGTAATTAGTGCCAGAGCAAAAATGTATCATATATAGGGTCATTTATATATAGGGAATGTCTACTTCACTCCATGCTTTTGAGGACCAACCATTCCCGCTAGCTGCAGTATTGGTATGCATCTTGAGAATGGTCTTTCGTGCATTTGAATTGTCGCCCTCTGACAACTAAATCAATGTAAACACGGTTTTTATGGTATCCAAAATAATACAGAAGCCTCCTTGGTTCATGGGAAATCCTGCACAGCAAAAAACAAATTTTGTTTCCAATTTAGATTTTGATAGATTCTCCAATAATCTTAGCTGAGCTCAGAATTTTGATGTTGTGATCAGGATTTAGTTATAGAGGTCATACCCGGTATTGAATTTTGGTTTTCAACACTCCCAGGGGTCGCATTACATTTTGAATGGGTTACAATTTATGAGATATATATTTACGCCGAATGGCATTCTCTTTGCGGGCTTGCGGCAAGCAGACACGGTGAGGAGACACTGTTCACCCCAGCCAATTAGAAGCCTTTTTTTATTGGGGATCTTTCTGGTAAAATCCCAAAAACAAAAAAAAACAAACTGAATACAGAGCAATGCTCTGTTTTTCTCCTCAGGATGTTTTGCACAGGGAAGCCCCAAAAATAAATTTATGAACAAAGCAGAGTTTCACAACCAACATAGACTTGTATTAATTTATAAACTGCCTGATACAATTGTCTTCCTCTCTCTCAGAGGGATTCACCAAAAAAAATTACTCTGCCTCTGTTACAAATGATTTTGACATTGCTGTGTAAAATCTTCATTTACATTTACTGTTGTAAAAGAGCTTTTACATTTACTGCTGTAGAATAAAATTCTTACATGAGCTGTAAAAATTTCTTACATAACTTTTCAATCTCAAAAGTAAAATTCACACAGTCATTTTTCATTCGCACTTGCTCGACTTCATTTGAGCAATACAAAACACAAAAAGAAAATTACATTTCAACCCCCTCATATACATATGCGTTCCTCCTTTTTTTTTTAATACAGATCTTCAACCTTGCACTGTTGTGCAATCCTCTGGTTCATCAATCCTTGCTGCTGCGAACTCTTTCTTCTCCCGTGTGCAATAATAATAAAGGTCAACACACACATATTACATATGGGTTAAAAAAATATATGCTGTATGAAAACTTTAAATATTTTACCTAAGACTATGACATTTCATTAAATGCATTAAATAAAACGTGGGGTAAAAGTAAAATTAACTTTCTGGCAGGTTGTTGAAGATGCTTGTTCGTTGACCTAATCAGACGCATTTCGCACACCAACCTCTCACAAAACAATCGAACTTTAGCTTCCGGGGAGTGGGTGGTTTTGTGTCCGTACACTGGACGCGTGGCAGCTAGTCGGGGTGTTCGGAGGCCCTCTGACAAAAACAACTTTTTACCAAAAGCGGTGCGAAATAATTTGTGGTTTTCTGAAGTGGTTTTCCGGAGTTAATGCGGGTAGTTGGAAATTAATATTTCAACACTCCCCTTTAATTTCAACTGCTGGGAATTCAGTCATACGCAAACATTTTCTCAAAAACTCAAAGCTTTTCTGATCCAGTGGCTTTGTCAAAATGTCTGCAACCTGTTCCTGAGTTCTGCAATGTTCTAAGGCAATTTCTCCATTGCTCACCAATTCCCTGATGTAGTGAAACCTTGTGTCAATGTGTTTCGTTCTCTTATGAAACACTGAATTCTTTGATAATGCAATAGTTGAGCTATTGTCACAAAAAATCACTGTTGCTTTTGCCTGCACTTGGCCTAAGCTCCTCAACATCCTTTTCATCCAAACTGCTTGACATGCTGCTGCTGTAGTTGCCACATATTCTGCTTCTGCTGTAGACAATGCTACAATGGACTGCTTCTTAGAAGCCCATGAAATGGCTCCTGAACCCATGTGAAAAACATAACCGGAAGTGCTTTTCTGATCATCTACACTTCCAGCCCAATCACTATCAGTGTATCCAACTAAATTTGAATGTTCCGAGACATTATATAAGATGCCAAACTTTTTAGTACCTTTGACATACCTCAGAATTCTTTTTGCTGCCTACCAATGTGCTTCCTTTGGCCTCTCCATGAATCTGGAAATTAAACTAACAACAAACATTACGTCAGGTCTAGTTGCAGTTAAATACATAAGGCTGCCAACTATGCTCTTATACAAGCTAGGATCAAATTCCTTGCTACTGTCCTCTTTGCTGAGTTTTAATCCCATTACTGTGGGAGTGATTGCTGCCTTGCACTCTTGCATATTAAATCTGCCCAACACTTCATTTACATATTTTTCCTGTGAGATAAAAATTCCATTTTCATTTTGATCTACTTCTATTCCTAAGAAGTATCTCAGCAAACCCATGTCAGTCAGTTCAAATTCCTCTTTCATGACTGTTTTGAAATTTTCAATCAGGTAGTCATCATTACCTGTAAAAATAACATCATCAACATATAACACAACAATTAGCAATTTACAATCTTTTTCTTTGATGTAGACTGTGGGTTCTCCCTCACATTTGTCAAATCCATTCTCTAGTAGATAGGAGTCTATCCTACTGTACCATGCTCTTGGCACTTGCTTCAGCCCATAAAGAGCTTTCTTCAATTTGCAC
>APFE030713904.1:61619-94940 GCA_000404065.3 Pinus taeda
TCTTTTCGCTACAGCAAAAACCAAGTTGCTTCTCCACCCGTGTGCAATTATATTATAAAGTCAACACAAAACAAACTATATGGCGTACATACCATATGGGTTAACAATAAAAATATTACATGCCGTAAAAACTTTAAATATTTTACCTAAGTCTATGACAAAGTATTAAATGCATTAAATGAAACGTGCAGTAAAAGTAAAAATAACGTTCTAGCAGGTTGAAAGAGATCCTGGTCCGTTGACTTGATCGGACGCAATTCGGGTCCTACAGCCACACAACCCAAACGAAGTTTAGTGTCCGGGGAATGGGTGGTTTTGTGTTCGTACACAGGGGGCGTGTCAGTTAGTCGGGATGTTCGAAGGCCCTCTAACAAATACAACCTTTTGCGAAAAGCGGTGCGAAATGAACTTGTGGTTTTCCGGAAATGGTTTTGCTGGAGTAGCACTACAATAAATGTGCGCAAGTGAAATTACGGTCTCAACAAGAAAATGGGTAGTGTGCTCCTGATAAAGGCTACTTCTGCAAACCTGGGAGGGTGTAGACAGAAGCAAGTGTTTGCAGACAAGGACAACATAATATTGGTACAGTCGCGGTATCGTATAAGTTCATATGGCCTCTACTTACTAATTTGATATCGTATTCTAATGTTGTCTTTGTTTCAGGTGTCTGGTTTTATTGGTATGTTTTAAAAGAGTAGTCTACGCTCACAATTTCGCCTAATAAAAAATTCGGTAGAAATTTTTCGAATTTTAGTAAATTACAATTATGGTTAAGCTTTGAGATTTTAGATATCTAGATTTTTGATGATACTGAATCAATTCATATTATAAAAAAAGTTATTCAAACACTTAGCAAACTGTTTTTTTTTTTAATTTTCTGACCCAATTTAATCTAGCAAAAAAAATTATACCCTGTGCAAATTATATCCTCTATAGAGAACGCCAATTGATGATTTCCCCACTATCCCGGAATCAGGGAGGTCAAATGACCCAACTGTTGTTTTTCCAACACTACGTTTATGGTTAGATTCGAACTAACTTTATTTAGTTTTATTGTGGATTTTAAAATGTTTTAGTTTTTTCCAATATATTTATATCTATGAATTATATGAAATAATATTCTATAATCTTTAATCCAGTTACGTTTGATGGGGTGTTATGTTTCTCCATTGCTACTTATGCTTGTCATTCTTAGTTTTTTATTAAACTTAAAAAAAAAAATCATAAATCTAACCGACAAATCACTAATTTAATTACCTGATAAAGTATAATGTCTTCTTGTAATAAATCCAAGAAACTAATATGCATGAGGGTTAGTTCTTAAACAATGTTTTAATAATAGAACTAAAATGATCTTTGTCATACGTAAATGTAAAGGTTAAGATTACCGGAAAATGAAAAATGAAATTATAGGTATAGTAAATGATAATGTAGCTTAATGTGTAAATGTGTACTCACATAAATTTTGTCCCTGAAAAATATTTTTGACGCGAAACCGCTATCATATATTGTTTATATGGTAATAAAAAACCTCTTAACGATATAGGGTCCTAGAGAAGCTTAGTAATGGGTATAACCACCAATTTGTGGTAGCCAACATCTAGTAGAATTATTAATCTTAGTGAAAAGAGAGTTGGGAAAATTTCAAGCCATGCAAAACATACTTGTGGAGCAGAAAAATGACCATTCAAATGTGATGGAGTCATGCAAACTATGTAATAGAAGTTTGTGAGAGACACGGAACACATGGATAAGAGTTAATGAATAAATTTTGTTCCATAGGAGTCTGATACAGAAACATTAAAAACATGGGTGAAGATAATGACTAAGAATGAAATTGGAGGAATAATAAGTACATGTATGAAAACATATGATAGAAGAATGATTGTTGAACCATGTATTAGAAAGAGTTTCCTAGTGACCCAACGGATATAGTGGTCAACGACCTATGTGTTTTAGTGCATGGTGAATTTTTTATATGAAATTCAACTTATGTTTATGGTTGCATGTATAGTATGGAAGTAAAGGAGATTGAGAATCAAGAAGACCAAATTTCATGGAAGATATAAAATGAAGAAAGACATAAAGAACTAAAGAGTAGAAAATGGAGTAGTTTAATGAAGAATTCTCATTAAGGGGACTAATTGTAGAAGTCTACCTAGGAATGAGAGATGAGAAGATATGAGAGAAATTAAGGATGATGAACATTGAGACCTACCTCGTCGAGCCGGATGGTAGGTCATTTGTTGTTGTACGTTGGAGGTTCTTGCCACTCTACAACTTCTTTGGCCTAAGGATTCCAAGCTGGCTCACAACCTCTGTTACTGCCAGCTATGGTGACATCAGTTAACTTGTCACCAAAAGGAATGCCTAACCACCTACCTTCTCATTGTTCAGGTTTCCGATGCAACTTGAGTTTAGTTTCTTCTTCCAGCTTTCGACTGGTTTGGTGGCTAACTAATGGCTTTCACCATTCAGGAGTGGTTTGAGGATGCTCTAGCTCTATGGAAGGTGGCCGGGACCGATGTTGGTTTAATGAAGGTAAGCATATTTTTTTTTTTTGTTTCCTCTAGTCGTCTTTTATAGTTCTTTACAGTCTAGATTCTAGCTCTGGCTGATTAACAAATTTTGTTGCAAGGAAAGCAGACCACCATCGACAAAAACCCTCCAAGCTCAGGTAATACTACCACCCTTTGGTCATTAATTTGTCTGGCTTTCTTAGCAAGTTTTGCGCTCCTAACCACTTGGTGATCGATGGTATTGGTTTGCAGGTAAGATACCACTAACACCCGGCTATGTTCATGGTTACAGCAACATATGCTAAAGTTCTTAAGGCTTGTCTGCTTCGTGGTTGCTTTCAGGTTGGGAAACATCTCCTCTAGTTCCATATATGATTGTGTTATGAAATACTAAGCGGATGATTTGATTGTTGATAGAGGCTCATTCTTGAACTTGTCGAATCCCTATTTTATTTAGGTTTTGTGTATTAAAAATAAATTTGATTTACTTGGCATGCACGAGGGTTTGACAGTATATGAGTACTAGACACTGGTTTACATGGCTACCTTCTTATTTCTGAGAGCAGATGTTGAACAGGGTTTCTCTATTGATAAATATCCCGATAGGGTTATAAATTCGATAGTTTGCCTTTTTATTTAATATTGACACATTCGGGCTGCTAAGCCATTGTTTGCAGAGTACTTATGTTATGTCTTTTGCCACCACTGAAGTACATGCTTATACATTTAAAGGAATGGAAAATTAATATATATATATATACAAGTTTCTATTTTGCTATCGATTCTTTCGAATGACTACAATGTTTATTCTCTTTTCTTTCCTATTTCGAGCAACAACATAGAAGATAGATAGATAGTCAATTTATAAATGTTATGCATGGTTTCTTATGCTATCGGTTCGGAAACTCTAGAACTGTTGATACCAAGATCATTATTTTCTCTGTTATAATTTATCTAAGCAATTGTTCACATAGTTTAGCAGAAGGGATTTCTCTACAGTCTAAGATTATGTACTGTAACTATTTAATATATGGAAACATTCTTCATGCAATTCTTGTATATTGGTTATCTTTTAGGCATTACTGTAATGTTTATTGTTTATTCCTGATTAGCATCTTCAACTCTGTTTTTTGTTCTAATACACTTTTGAGAAGTTTCTCCCTTAATTTGTTGCAGTACTTTAATGAATAATTCCTATAATTCACTATCATTTCTGAAAGAAGTCTATGTTACTTATCTTCGTACTGCTTGTAAACATATAACTCCAATTCTATGTGGAATGTCTCTCCTCCTAGCCGCGAGTCTGGTAATTATGTCCAAAATCTCCCTCGAGCACTTTCGTTTCTTTAAAGTCAGTAAATATATCTAGTTATAGTTGGGTACCTTGGGCCTCAGGACTTCACTATGCAGCCTCAAGTCCTGTACCTTTTCAGACTCTCCTTGAGTGTTTTCCCATTGGTTTATTCCACCTAGCTCTAGGATCTCTTACTAGATTCTTTCCCCATATATATTTCCCTTTCCAGGGTAGATGGTAATTGTTTCTTGATAACTATGTCTTTTAACTACTCGAAAAAGTTTTATTTTATTAACATATATGAACTCCTATTATTTTTATTAGGTAACCAAATGTACATTGACCTTCTAGCATGAGTCATTGTTATTTTAACAACACAAATTAAGAATTTAATGCAGTAAAACATAAAAATTAAAACTCAGTAACTACAGTAGTTTTCACATAGCCTAGGGTGTTACATCTCCCACCCACCATGTGAGGAACATCGTCCTTGGTGTTCTTCTAATTTAAGAAAATAATGTTGGTTAAGCTTCCCGAATAAATCCCTCTTCTTCCCAAATGGCCTCATCTGGGCCAAAGTGCTTCCACTGCACTTTAACCTTAGTGATGGCCCACTTCTGTAAGGTGGTTTCTCTCCGATCGAGAATACGAAAAGGTTCTGCCATAAACTCTCCTTCCTGTTTGACCTGCGCATACACAATTCATAGTCATAATTTCTTCAAATTAGTTTATCCAAAAGTTAAGTATTCTCCTTAATTGATTACCTGAATTTTTTCCCAGCTAATTATCTTTTGTGGGTTGTACACATATTTTTTTTAGCAAAGAAACATGGAAAACATTGTGGACCTAGATATGGCTTGGTAACACAAGCTTATAGCGTACCAGTCCAATCCATTCCAAAACTTGAAAGGGTCCACAGTACTGGGCTTCTAACTTAGCACAACCCCTCCATTGTAAGGAACTTTTTTGGGGATTTACTATTAGGTAAACATGGTCTTCTAGCTGAAATTATCTGTAGGTCCGCTTTTTATCTGCATAGATTTTCTGCCTATCTTGGGCAGCCCTTAAATTTTGTTGAACCTTCTTAACCATCTCATCCATTTCTGCTAGCATGTCAGGAGCCAAGGCTAACTTATTAACTGATCTATTCCAATCTATGGGCACTCTACACCTTCTCCCATACGACACCTCAAAGGGGCTCATGCCCAGTGATTCACGATGTCCGTTATTATAACCAAAATCCACTAAGTGGAAGTAGTCTTCCCAGTTATGTGGTTGTTGCATCACAAACATACGTAACATGTCCTCTAGCACTTGATTTACTCGTTCGATTTGTCCGTTCGTTTGAGGGTGGTAAGTTGTAGTAAATTGAATATGGTTACCCAATCTTGAAAAGAGGGTCTTCCAGAGTGTGGATGTAAATTTTAAATCCCTATCAAAAATTACAATCTTAGGTATTCCGTGCAGACGAAATATTTTCTTCATAAATGTCTCTACAATTTTCACCATTTATTAAGTGGATTTCACATGTATGAAGGGGAGTTGTTTTGTTCAATTTTTCTACCACCACCATAATTGAGTCATGATGCTTCTTGGTGTGAGGTAAGCCAATGATGAAGTCTAGAGATATGGTCTCCCATTTCCATTCCAGAATGGGCACTCGTTGCAACAAATTAGCAGGGTGCTGATGTTCCACCTTCACCAACTGACGTTCCAAAACATTGGACAAGTACTCTGTGACATCCTTCCTTAACCTAGGCCAAAAATACCCTTTCGTGATGGCTAAAAACAACGCTTGGTAACATGGGTGACCAACACATGGTTTCCTGTGAAACTCATCCAATATCATTTGTTTACCCACGTTTTGGTTAGGAACATATATTATGTTCTTGAAGGTAAGGAGGTTGTCAGAGCTTATGTCAAAATATGATATTTCCCCTTTTAACAGAGCTGCCTTTGTTCGCTGCAAAAGAAAAGTGTATTCTGAGTCTTTGAAGGAGGCTTCCTTTATGATTTCAGGGATGCTTGATTGTACCTGGTTGATTTGGACCTCATAAATACAATGCACTTTCTTACTCAATGCGTCGGCCACTCGATTTTCTTTCCCTTTGAGATGTTTCATTTCGAAATCGAATTAACTTAAAAATGTTGTCCATCTGGCCTGTCGAGCATTTAAGTTAGAATGTTGAAGAAATTGGTAAGGATGCTATGATCCGTTAATAGCAGAAATTTCTTCCCCAACACATAGTGTCGCCACATTTAAGTGCACGCACTACTGCTGTTAATTCAAGATCATAAGACGAATATTGCTACTCATATTCCTTCAGTTTCCATGATTCGTAATCAATAACTTTCCCTTCTTGCGTTAACACTCCGCCAACACCCTCTTTACTATCTTCTGTGCAAACCACGGAATATTTTTTTGGATCTGCTACCTTTAACATGGGTGCAATGATAAGTAGGTGTTTTAATTTTTCAAAGCTTTGCTGACATTCGACTGTCCATTGGAAAGCACATCCCTTTTTTTGTAAAGAGGTCATTGGAAAAGCGATTTTTGAAAATCCTTCAATGAATCGATAGTAGTACCCGGCCATACATAGGAAGGAATAGATATGAACAACATTCTTTGGAGCAATATTATATATAATTGCTTAGTAATTCCTCCATACAACGAAAACCATACTCAGGAATTACTAAGAAATATTATATATCATATATTGTCAAAATACTGAGAAATACTATATATCAGTTTATTTGTGTGGAGGGGAATGTATGTAGAAGTGAAAATTCATCCATTGTGTGGATTTTAGAAATTAAATAGTAACCAATATTGTATATGAGTTTATTTGTGCATAGCGGGATGGATGTAAAAGTGTAATTTCGTGCATTGTCTAGAATTCAAAAATTCATATTAGGCATTTACAGAGGAATACTAAGCCCAAAAAATTAGAATATTCCTTCTGCAGATTGTTACATTATGTGGAGTGTTGAAATTGATATGAAGAAAACACTGACCAATATTATATATCGGCTCTACAATGAAGCTCTTTTGCATACAATGAAAGGTTTATTGAGTTGTTTCCACATAATGAATACTTATCCACGTTGAGCACAATGAATGCCATATTCTCATAGATTTGTCCATTTATCCACTTATGCAGGTTTCTAGTTCAAGTACGAGAGAATGGGCATGCATCAAGTGTGAGAGAAAGGATGTTCAACAAGTGCGAGAGAAATGGCATACTAGAAGTGTAGGAGAAAGGAATATATTGAGTCAAGTCTTCTTCCTCCGCACTCCGCATAAGGCTAAAGAAGGGGGGGGATAACTGTTATTATTTTGTTGTGTTGAAAAAGGGCGTGTGGGAAGTGCGGGAGAAAGGGTGTACATGAAGTGTGGTGGCAAGGACTATATCAAGTCAAGATTTTTTCCTTCCAATTCTGCATAAGGTTAATTTAACATTGTAGGAGGAATTTACCTAGCAAGAGGAAGTGCTAGGAGAATATCACGTTTTAAATTAAGATCATATTATGACTTATATTAATTTGCTTATATTATTGTGTAGAGTTGCGAAATAAGTAAAATTGATACACTATTTAGAGTGCTTAAAGAGTCCAAAGATTCCAAAATTGGTAACTGTTATTATTTCATTGTACAGAGAAAAAATGTGTGGGAAGTGTGGGAAAAAGTATTGTATCGAGTAAAGGAGTTTGGGCAAGAACATAACTAATTAATTAGTATCCATATACATAATTAATTAATACTAATAGAAGATTCAAAGGAGATGAAGCAAGTTGTGGAGTGGCAAGTCTTTCCAAAGAGGAAGTACTCATGGAGAACTATTCAAGAGATATTGACGCAAGACTATTGAAAACTTTACATTTGATATTTCTTATGAAGAGTAGAATAGTGATGATTTTATTCATAGTATTATACAATATTAAGTGAAGTGTCTCTTTTGTGTAAAATACATTGTTCTATAATGTTTCGTATATGCATACATTTTTGTATTCCTTATTCCATACAATGTTTAATATGACAAAGTACAGTAGAAAATGTAGCCAGAAAAATGTAGAGTTGTATAATGAAATAATAATCAAATCAAAATAAATCGAACAATAACACACCTCTTAGCAAATTTATCATTGTCTATCATTATGTGTGCTACACTATATGTTCATCCATTCTTGTTGGTATTCCTTCCCCTCTTTCTCATTAAAACATCAATGTTAGGAAATAATATCTCAAGATATCAATACTCCTATGTGGGTGGCAAGGAATGAAATAAATGGAGTTGGGATATAGTTATGTCTTCTTTTACTTCAATGCTCAGTTGAATTTTCCTATTAACACAAACCTTGTAGCTCAACAAGGTTGCTCTCCTTCTCTCATATTGTTGGTCTCTCCCTAAGGATGAAAATAAGTTTTAGTCTATTTTTCATGGTATCTCCTCAAATTTTGTAAGTTCTTAACTCTCTAGTTTACTACCTTTAGTCTGCTTACCAAGGTGGTAAGCCTTAAATAGTAGTTTTTCTAAACCAATGTAAATATTTTCTCTTCCAATACAAAGACATCTTTTATATATATAAACTCCTAATTGACTTGAAAGATGATTCGTAGAGTCAAATATGAAGGATAAGTGTAATTCATTTCATCCACAATATACATCAATTGATACATAGCATTTTATTAATATTAATTTTTATTTTTTTTGTTTTAGTGTTAACCATAAATAAAATATTTTCAATATTCACTTCAAGTAAAATCATTTTATTTCAAGTATATACAGTGAAAGAAGGGCTTTCTACTTTCCAATATCCAAAGAAATATATAACTTATTTAATTTAATATGAAATTAATATAAAAAATTAGAAAAAATAATAAAAAAGAATATTCATATTTCAATAAAAATTATAAATAAAAAATATTTAATATTCATATTAATTCAAATATTTTAGTATCATGTTCTTATATATATATATGAATGAGTGAAATGAGTTTTCATATTAAAATATTTTTTGGGTGTATTAGTTAATACCAAAGAAATATGTAAAAGTAAATAAAAGTTGAATATTATTATTATTATTATTGATTTTGGGCGCATTGAGGGGGTAAGGCTCGAAGGCTAGGGTTCTCGAACCCTAGCCTACACATCCTTCATCTTCATGCTACTCTTCCTTTTCTCACTCGTTTGTGGTGTCGCTTTCGACTAATTACTTTTCACATGGGTTTTTGGTGCCACTTTTGACTGATTTTCTGGTGGCCATTTTGTTGTTGTAGATTGGAAATAAAGGAGTTTTATGCATTGAGTGGGGCGGGGGGGGGGGGTGTTATAGATCCATTTGGGCATATCACTCTCATCATCCAGATTCAGTGTTTTAGGGCTCATCAAACCCTAATTTCAATTGCTACATGCCCTAAACAAGTCAACCTTTTGAATGCCTCCTTCCCAGGGAGTTTCATGACTTGAAGACATCTTGAAATGATCTCTAAAGGGACCAGCGCAAGTAGGATAATGTAGAGGTGCACTGCAAAGCTGTTAAGTCCATGCTACGGTGCTCCACAGAGCACTTAGGCCCTCTTTGACCTGTGTTGGGTGAGATTGAACGAAATTCACATAGGGTTTGGGGAATATTCTTAACTCTTGGAGTCTTCTAGAAGTTTCCCTCACTTATCAACTCACATGAGCTCAAAACTGGATGAGGAATGAGTTAAGATGCATCCTATCCTCTCATCCCTTCCCCCATGGAAGTAATTCTAAGTATGGAAGGTCGTTCAATACCCGCATTTATGACGTAACCTCCTCCATCTTCCTATAAATTGAGCACTCATCTAAGTGATCAAGGGCTAGACTTTGATGAATTGTAAGGAGATAATGTTGCTATGAGAATTGACTTTGAGACAATTATTGTTATGCTGCCGAAGTGTCATGCTTTTTATGTGATGTGGATGGGATCAAAGCTAGAGGAGTGACTTCGAATCAAACTTCATGGTTGTATCTCTTCCTTCTGTTCAGTAAAGTATTTGAACCTTTTTCGATATGATTATATTGTTATATGATGCTTATATGTGTGAATGTATCTGATTCCATTTACTTGTAATCAATATATCTTTTTCTTTGATTGGTTCTTTGTCTTATGTTGATGCTTACAAGTACTTCTCAAGCGTGTTAAGTACAGGAACGAGAGACGGGATTCATACAAAGGAGAAAGAGGAAAGCGAAATTACAAGTAGGTCTTATCATCCTCTTTGTCTTATCTATTGCTTATAGGAAAAGGCTAAAGTTCTTTAAACTGATGTTCTAGATATGGCTAATTATCTAGGGAATTAGTATTTATCCGTAGATACCAAATTATCCAAAACAAATTGGAGACCATACTAGGGAGAGGTCATCCTTCCTAGTATCTTATCCACCTCCTAGAACACTCTTGCAGACCCTACTTGTTTTCATTGATTGTATTTTAGCTTTATTGCACTGAATTTTGGTCAAAAATTGTGTCAATTTGCCTCTTGAAATGGCTTACTGACACCAGCGTAGGTTTGTGAGAGACACAGTGCACTGGAGAGCATCCTTGGCTTAAGGACAGTGCTCTGAAGTGCACTGTCTCCCATTCAGGGCTGTGTTGATCCTCGTAGGGTCAATTTTCCACCTTTGGATTGAGTTTTTCTGCCAAATTTATTTTGTTTGATTGCTTGTTGATTGGTCAATGAATGTCATGTATCAGGAAAAAGGTTTTTATCTCCTTTGCTAGCCCTACTTTGACTTGGTTGATTAATGTTTCTCAAATGTTTTCTTTGTCATTATCGATCCATAGTAAAAGTTAGATTATAGTCGATTAATCTTTGTTCGAAAGAAAGTGTGGTAAAAGTCTTCTTTTCCTTCGAAAAATAATTGTCGTAAAGTCTTTTTTCTTACAAAAAGAGTTGATTGATTGTATATACATTAGTTTCCTTTTGCTCATATTCACATTAAGGAGATCGAAAATAAATACATGCATTTTGCATTAAAAAAGTTTTTGTGTGCTCATAGGAATAGTTTAGGGAAATTGCATTAGATTGTGCTCTTTGCTCTTTGATCGAAAGAAATATGATTGCTCTATCCCTATTAGCTAATATTTTCATTGTTAAATTGAATGGAAAGAATTCTTATCATAATAGTTGCATTCCTAGGAATTTCAGAATACATTGGATGGTGAACTTGAAAGGCAAATTCCTAAGCAAGATCAACTTAAAATTAACCTCAATTTACCTAACGGAGCATTGTCACCTAACGGAAAAAATTTAGTGGTTCTAGGCTAGAGACATGTTCTGGTGTCGTAAAACAAAGCAGTGGTCACTAATTTGTCTCCAATACATCCTGAGTGTGAAACCTCATTGCACGTACGTGAGTATATTGTAGCTCATCCATGTACCTTCAGGCATATAGGACGGTGTTACAGTATGTAAAGTATATGGGAATGCTCTCATTGTGTGGTTTTCCATTAGACGGTGCTTATACGAATTGGGCCTCCACGTAATTTTGGGTATATTTGGGAGGACAACACTAGGTTTCTATCCACCCTTAGGTAACTGAGTCGACCAACTTCTACACTGTGATACACCGAACACAACATTCAGGGAGATTGCCTACCCATACTTCTTGGTTCCTCGAGAGGTATTCTGTAGTTCACAGTTGCTTGGTAAACATTTTGCCTAGATTACCCATTTTTGTTTACTTCTTTCTATGATAAAACTAATTAGAAATCGTGGTGGAACATCAACCCTTACCCCATTGTTCATGAAAAACAATGAGCAAACTATCTTTACCGCACGAAGCTACATCTATTCGGTCAAAGAGGTCTCATTTAACTGAGTCAAGTACATAAAGAACTCCTAGTTCTTCATCTAAATTACCAGAGTCACCCATTCCGGTAAGTACTAAGACTCCAGTTACTCAAACTATTTCTGGTACATCGGTTACTAAAGAATAAGTTTCACAATTACCTAAGGACACTATAACTGACACTAGTGAAATGGTAACTGAAGTTGTTCAACAACAAGTTGATCCTAAACTTGAAGTCGCTCAACAAGAGATTACTACGAAACTTGAATCAGTTCATGCAGAAGTTAATCCAGAACCTATCACAGTTCAATTAGAGGTTACTTCTGAAATTGAAGTTGTTCAGGAACCTCTCCCTGAAACTATTGTTCTTTTATCGGAACATCTGGACTTTGAATTTGAACATTCAGAAGTTGTTACTTTACCAAAAGACAATCAATAGATTAACCCTCAGACATCAATAACTACTGAAACTTCCACTTTACCAACACCATAAGTCTATTACGGACCTGACGGTGAAGCTCTTCAACCTAGTTTAATTGTTGTTGAGGAATAATTTGAAGAAGATACGGCACTTGGAACTCCATTCCATTTTGGAACAGGGCTTTATCTTTACCCTTATACTCCTCATTTTACTGCTCCTTTTCATCCTGCTTCTTTTCAAGTACCCGTTGATTCTTTAGGGCATCTATTGTGTTAGTTAACTATGGCTAAACAACCGTCAACATCCTAGACTCTATCATTTGATGTAGCTGCACCACAATCTTTTGTCGCAACCTCTTTGATGTTTTCTACTACTTCTAAGTCACATCTATATGGGGAACCATCCATCTCGGTTGGTTACCATTCTTTATTTGGAACCCACTCAGGGGTTTCTTCTACACCATAATCATCACCCATGTCCTCTACTAGAATTTTACCTAGTTCTTCATTTATGGGAACTCAATAGTTCAATCTTGCATATCAATATCAAACTACGTAATCTAGTCAACAACCACCTGTGTATCCATTACATATTGTACTTCCATCATATGGAGAGAAATATGCCTAATCACCTTATCCTCCATATCCTAGAGGACCATCATATGGTAGTATCCCACTATATTCAGGTCAGTTTGGAATGTGAGTCTGTCAATGGCAACCAACAATGCCAGTTCAACCAAGGCTTGTGTATCCAACACAACCAATGCAAACTGCGTTAGTTGTTTCTACTACACATGTTGTTACCACTGTACCATAGTCACAATTTCAAACAGTTGTATCTCAACCTATACAAACTGATCCTTCTGCCTCCCAACCACAAGTTTCAGGTTAGCATGCCCAAGTTTCTCATGCTGTTGTACAACAACTGCTTATGTCTAGGGTCCAACAACCTCAGGGTAATGCACCTTTATCTGGAGTGACTCAAGCTTACACTGGTATAGTTTATTCACAACATGGTCAAGCTAACGTTGGGGGGCAATATCAGTTTCAACAAACTATACCCCAACAACCTTGGCAGCCCCAATATCAACAACCACAATTCCAACAATTCCAACCCCAATTTGGACTCACCCAACAAGCTCAACTTGGGTTTGGACAATATCAAGCTTACCAAGGTCCTGGTCAACAATGCTTTCCTGGTTATGGACAACCGCAAATTCAACATGGTTATCAACAACCACCTTATACCGTATTTATTCAACAACCAACTCATCAAGGTTACCAGATGCAGATGCCCTATGTTGGTATGCAAATATCTATTAATCAGGAAATTCCATCATATCCTGGGTATGCTCAACCTGATTTGAATTGACAGTTTCCATTTGTAGCAACTCTTGAATTACCAAATTTAAACCAGCTCACTAATCATCCAATTTTATATGCACCTTGGTGGCCAGTAATTCTACATAAGTTACCTTTTGACATTCCAAAATTCAATGGAAATCCTGGAGAAGACCCATCAAATCATGTCATGACTTTTCATTTATGGTGTTCATCAAACTCCTTGAATGATGATTGAGTTAGACTTCATCTTTTCCAAAGAATGCTTACTAGTTTAGATGTGAAGTGGTACATTGAGTTACCACGAGCTTCTTTTGACAACTTTATGACTTTAGCCACCATATTTTTGACCCACTTCCAGTTACCTATCAGATACAAGACTGGAATGGAACTCCTGACCAACTTTAAACAGACTACTGCTACTCATATATCAGATCATATTCATTAGTGGTGGCATCGTCATTGAATGGTTAAGATTTATGTTCCTGATCATCTTTTGGTTGAGTGATTTATCAGATCCTTGTTGCCATCAATCACCGAGGATGTGGCAAAAGGTGGAGTTGTCACAGAAGAGCAAGTAATTTCTCGTGCCCAATATTTTCACTTTATTTATAGATAGTCGGGCATGCTATATGACAAGATTCTGAATGCACCTTGACCAGCTTTTGTTGTTCCTCCACCACCATCAAGTAAGGACTCTCATACCAGCGATGATGTGATTAGTTCTTTGAGCACACAAATGACAGTTAGACCATCTAGTCAAACACTTACCCTTTCCAATCAAACTTCAAATGCATAAAAAAACACTCTTGCTTTCGAAGTCAATGTTGTGTCATCTGATAAAGGGAAGAATCAAAAGCAACCAGGAGGCAAGAAGAAGGGGAAAAACAAGAAGAAATAAGATAATCCCCCTCAAGATAAATCATCCGATTCCTCTACTTCAGCAAGGAAACCTTGTTATCCATTTCTAATCTGTAATGACGAGCATTTTACAAGAGATTTTCCACACTGCACGGAAGTCTCTAAGCTTCTAAAGACTTCTAACAGATCTACAGTGTTAACTAATCTATTTCCAAACTCGGAGACACATTTGGTTGCAACAGACCATGATTCCACATCCCAAGTACTTTTGTTATCCATTAGAAAGCCTAGAAACAAAGTTTTGGTCTCAACACAAAATAAAGATTATGGAAACCCACCATCATTGTCAAATAATCAGGCCATTGATCAACGTAATCGTTCGACTTCGACTTCATCTAAAAATATTCCACCACCTACTGCGCCAAAATTGACAATAAAATCACCAAAAGGAGTTGTACATAAATTGACAAATAACCCTCGAGCTCGAGTAGCTCAAAACTATAACATAGTAGAAGACCATTCTCAATCACCTTCTGCTATGTCAACGCTTGAGGTGTTGCAAAATTGTCCCTCCCACAAGCAGGCATTGCTGTCAGCAATTGGTGGAATAGAACCTGTGGATTCCAATCTTGTGGTTTTCAACCATGTGGGATATACACCACAGTTATCGACACAATTAGCAGTAAAATCTCTCAATAAAAATGTTCACCTAACTATTATTGACGAGAGGGCATCTACTTGAATTATGTCAATGAGCTACTGGAAAACACTTGGTTCACTGTCGTTGTCACAATCACCAACAATGTTAAAAGCTTTCGACGGTTGCACATATACGCCTTGTGGAATTTTGAGTAACCTGCAAAATTGAACTATGGGGGAAACAGTTACTATTGAAGTTGAGGTAGTTGACGGACCCCTCGGCTACAACATTTTACTAGGAAGGCCATGGGTATATGCTATGGCTACTATGGTTTCGATGTACTTTCGTATGATTGCATTCCCTCATAAAGGTGGAATCACAGTTATCAATCAGCTTGCTTTCTTTGCATCTAGTTCTCAAGCTACTCGAAGCATTCCGTTGGTACACGGACCCCCGCTATCACTTCAAAATGTTTGTGTAGGTCTCTTTAAAGATCCTTTCCTAATGGGTACTTTTACACTACCATCACCATCTGATTTGCTGGAAGTGGCAACAGTAGAGACTTGCAACATGATTTCCTCCACCTCATCTAATCTAAGGAGGAATACCAATAGTTCTGAAGTTGATAGTAAAACTGAATTTATGCTGCTAAGCCCCATTGAGCTTGCATAGCAATCAATTTTTCTGGCTTGCGAAGTGAACCAAAATCCACTTTCATCAATTGTATGGGTATACCGTTCATTAGAATATGGTACTTCTTTGGATTCTTTTTCGCGTATATTTTCTATGAATGAAGGAATCATCCAATCGATGATGATACGAGAAAAACCTTGGGAATATTATCATCATCATTCCCATCTTCCAAATAACATCGAAGATTATTCAAATGAACTTAACTACCCTTTAGTTGTTGATTTCCTTTTGAATTCCATTTTCATAGATACAATAGATTCCGAGTGAAACCTGTCAAATATTGAAGAAACAATTTCTATTAATATTTTGGCCAAACCTAATGTTGTAGAAAACATTCATGTCAGTAAATCTTGTTCTCCATCAAAACTTGATACTTACCATAATCTCTTTCGTGAATTTTGATATATATTTGCATGGTCATACGAGATGCCAGGAATTGACTCTAGTATTGTTGAACATGAAATTAAAATCTATCCTGATGTCAAACTAGTATGACAGTGACTTCGACTTGTTCATCCAAAGAAAGCCGTTGCCATTAAAGTAGAAGTTGAAAATCTTTTGCATGCTGGTTTCATTTACCCTGTACCTCTTACTGATTTGGTTTCCGACATTGTTCCTGTCATGAAAAAACAATGGACAATTCAAGTGTGAGTCGATTATAGGGTTGTAAATCAGGGTTGTCCAAAAGACAATTATCCTACTCCTTTTATTGACTAGATTATTGATGAATGTGCCAGATGCAAAATTTTCTCATTTATGGATGGTTTTTCTGGTTACAATCAAATCAATATCTTCCCATAGGACCAATCTGAAACAACTTTTATTTGTCCATGGGGCACATTCACTTATAGGAAACTCCCTCTCGGTTTGAAAAATGCAGGGGCCACATTTCAAAGGGTAATGAACAATGCTTTCCATGACATCAAGAATAGTGTTTAACCTTACCTTGATGATTTACCTGCTCATTCACGAAAGTAAACTAATCACCCGCAACATATGAGAGCTATATTTTTACAGTGCCGACACTACAAGATATGACTCAGTCTACACAAATGTGTGTTTTATGTTGGTTCTGGTTGATTGCTTGGATTTGTAGTGTCTAGAGATGGAATTCGACTCGATCCTCTAAAGGTTCAGGCAATTCTTGACTTACCTCCACCTTCAAATCTTTTACAGTTATAGAGACTCCAAGGGAAGGCTAACTTTCTGAGGAAGTTCTTTCCCAATTACGCTGAAATGGCTAAAGTTTTTACATGTATTTTGAAAAAGGGGATACCCCTCCATTGGGATGAGGTTGCACAAGCTTCCTTTGATGCTCTTAAAGATACCTTGATTAAAGTGTCATTAATGTATTCTCCGAATTATCAAAATGACTATTACCTATATCTCACCACTGCAGATACAACCATTGGCATGGTCTTAGTCCAAGAGGAAGATGGGATAGAACATCCAATATATTATTTGAGAAACAATATCAATGATATAGAAAGTAAGTAATCTTATGTCAAAAAGTTATCTTTGGAAACTATGCAAGCTAGTCAGAGATTTCACCACTACATCCTTCTCCGAAATACCACAGTCATTTCGGATTGCAACCCTATGAAATATATTTTGTCACATCAATTGCTGGGGGGCAAATACTCAAAATGGATAGTCATTTTGCAGGAGTTTGATCTAGAATTCATCAAGTCCAAATCGAAGAAATTTCTTTTTTTGAATGAGCTACTTTGTGACCTTCCCTTGACCTCCATTGATTCAACATCTAAACCATCGATTTTGGATGAGTCTCTGTTCTTGATATCGTCATTAGACCTATAGTATGGAGATATAATGATTTATCTCCAGACCCAAAATTTATGTCTAGATACCTCTCGCTCGCAGCAACGAGTATCTGATACCAAGCCAAAGATTATCTGATCATTGGCGATAATCTTTACCATCGTGGTATCGATATTATTTTACAAAGGTGCCTCACACATGAGGAAGTCGAGAAAGCATTGAATGATTGTCATTCAGGTGCTTGTGGTGGACACTTATTTGGATATGCTACTGTACAGAGGATTCTTCGTGCGAGTTACTTTTGGCCAACTACATTCAAAGATTGTATTATTGCCGTCAGAAGCTGTCATGCATGCCAGACCTATGACTGCAAAGCTATATTACCACCTACACCATTGCATCCAGTCATTGCTGTTGGACCATTCGCCAAATGGGGCATTTAATTTATTGCATGTAACCCTCGCTCGACTGGGGGGCATGGGTACATTATAGTTGTCATTGACTATTTTACAAAATGGGCCGAGGTGATGCCAACATTAAACAACAATGGCGAAATGGCTGCTCTTTTCTTTTTCAACCACATTGTTGCCCGGTTTGGTGTACCACAGGCCATAGTTACAAATCATGGGTCATATTTTCACAATCACATGATAGTTAGTTAACTACCAAGTTAGGACTGTCACATGATAGTTCTACTCCTTATTACTTGCAAACTAATGGACAAGTTGAAGCTATCAACTGGATTCACACCCCTTCAGTTGGTGTACAGTTTGGAAGCAATCTTAATGATACAATGTGAAATTTCATCTCTCAAACTCGCAATTGACCTGTTACCCGACACTTCTAAATAAGAAGCATGTTTCTTAGAACTTATCCATCTGGATGAAACCCATCGTGATGTCGCATTGGCTAATGAAGCACATAAGAAACGAATCAAGGTGCAATACGATAGAAACGTCAAGCCTCGTATCTTCTCAGAAGGAGACCTAGTCTTACTTTACGATCAAGAAGCTGATAAAATTGGAGCAAGGAAATTTGAACCACTGTGGATGGTTCCTTATATTGTGA
This sequence comes from Pinus taeda, assembly GCA_000404065.3. NCBI lineage: Eukaryota > Viridiplantae > Streptophyta > Pinopsida > Pinales > Pinaceae > Pinus > Pinus taeda. The sequence goes on from APFE030713904.1 coordinate 80,055, forward strand.
AGCGTGTTTTGGAAAATGGTGCCTATGAGTTAGTGGATTATGATGGGATTCCATTGTCGCAGCCCCGAAACGGGTTGTACCTCAAACATTGCTATGCTTAATTGAGTGTAGTAAAACTCATTGTATATATGCTTTCATTGCATGTGTGTGTGTCAGTGTGTATTTTAGAGACTTTTATCTGGTTAGTAATCTACTTTGCATTTGTTGCAGATGTCGAAATCTTCAGAACCATTTGTTGGTCACGTCAATGGTGCTAGTCGTAGTACGTAGAACCTACCTTTTGCAGCATGGGCTATTTTCGCTCCAACTGGCGAGTTAGTGAGTTTTCAAGGGATTTGTATTGGTCGTTCAATGAACAATATCACTGATTATAGCACATTGATCGAACTTCTCTCTGATGCCATTTCACATGGCATTCGCTGAATCATTGTTAAGCTAGACTCACAACTCGTTGTACTACAACTTACAAGTGTGTATACTATCTGAAACCCAACAATTCTTCATATGTTCCTTAGAGTTTGTATTTTGCAAAGTCATTTTGAATACATTCAATATCAACATATTTCCAGAAACTTTAACACATTAACTGATTCTCTATAGAATTATGTGTTAAACAGGCATTTGCGACACATGTAAAAGTAACATTTTCAATTCACATCATTAGTTGAATAGGATTGCACATAACCATAGAAAAATCTCAAAGTAAAAATAGAGAGATGTTTTAAAAGTTTTTACAAATTTTTTGTCGAAGACAAGTTTGGTCATCTAACCCAAAAACTCAAAATGCATGCAAAAAAAAATCCTAAGTAGACCTAGTGATGCTCATGATAACAGGTCATGGCCTGTGCTATCATGTGCAAAAGACTCATCTAGTGGCTAGGAACACCAATAGTGTGGTGTTGCAGCGTCATAGGTAACTCCTCGATCCACACATCTAGGATACCAAGGGTTAATCCCTCTATGTCATCTTGCAACTCTGCCAGTGTCTTAGCCAAATCCAAGTCCTGGAGAACTGCTCTCCCAATATTTATCTGCACTTGTCTGCCTACCTCTTGTTGGTGTCTCACAAGTCGAACAACACCCACATCTTCATGCATGTGAATTATTTTAGTTTAGTCTTGGAAACATTAAAAACACAAAAACATGTAGAGAATTGAAAATAAAAAAACACTTTGGTCAAACAATTTACCCATAGCAACCCATTGTGATCCAACTGGTAGAATCAAGTCTGGATCTCCATGAAAATCCATCCCTGAGTATGTGTTTTGGAGAATTTAGCATCTGCAGATAAATACTAATTCACTAGACAAGTGGATGTGCCTAGAACAATAGTTTAAAGTGTTGTAGACTTTCCTTATAAGAAATAGATAAGAAGAGAGGATAGAAGGCCTACCTATAGTTTTGCTTTCCTCTCGTCTCCCTTGTATTGATTATGTCGCTCCTTCCCATACTTAATCACTTGAAAAGTACCCTATCAACACTACAGAAGACGAAAACCGATCAAAGCATATGATCCATTGAATATAAATGAAAGGAATCAGAAGCAACTCATACATATAAGCATTATGAAAGAACACAACATATGGAAAAAGGTTCAAACACTTTATTAGGTAGAAGAATGAATTACAACCATCCGTGTTTGATTCAAGGTCATTCCTTCAGCTTGGATCCCATCCACATCACATCAAAAGCAAGACAAGCTTGTGGCATCACATCATTTGCTCCAAAGGCAAGTCTCATAGCAGCATTATCTCCTTACAATTCAACATAATCCAGCCAACCCCTTGATCACTTGGATGAATGGTCAATTTATAGGAGGATGAAGGAGGTTTTGTCATTAATGGTGACATTGGATGGCCTTCCATACTTAGAATTAGTTCCATGGAGGAAGGGATGAGTGGATAGGATGCTCCTTAACTCATTCCTCATCCATTTTCGAGCTCACGGGAGTTGATAAGACAAGGAAACTTCTAGATGACTCCAAAAGATAAGAATATTCCCCAAAACCTATGTGAATTTCGCTCATTCTCGCCCAACACAGGTGAAAGGAAGCCTAAGTGCTCTGCAGAGCACCCTGGAAGTCGACTTAACTGCTCTACAGCGCACCTTCATAAGGGCTTACTTACGCTGGTCCCTCTAGAGGTAATTTGTAGATGTCTTCAAGTCATGAAACTGTCTGGGAAGGAGGCATTCAAAGGGTTGACATGTTTAGGGCATGAAACAACTGAATGTAGGGTTTGATGAGCCCTAAAACACTGATCTGAATGTTGGGATTTGATGTGCCCAAATGGATCTGTAACAGTTGCCCCCTAAAGTATGAAGTGGGAAAAATGCCAATGTCAAATGAAACGCTTTACGATGTTATGAGGAGGTATCAAAGTGGATGGTGACCCGCATCAATTACAATACATATGTCATTATATTCGATTTTACATTAATTGTTGAGGGAATGCATACCTATGCCCAGCTTATAAACTTTCATTACATGTACATAAACAGTCGTCTACAGATATAGACCCGTGATCGGAATGACTATCCATGTAAAGAAATTGTATATATGATTTAGTACTCCTGATATTACAGCCCAGATGGATGAAACTAGATCTAGGGTCTTCAATCTCGTTCAACTGTTCACTCAAGTACGAGTCTAACCATGTGCATATGTGATTTGAAGTCAAACATGGGAAGACACCATCTGATTACTAGCCGATGGTGTAAGATGTGAACAGATGCGAGAGAAATCACCGATAATGATAATGATCCTCAAGGTACTGTAGTACATTCTGCATGGTGTGAATGGATGATTTGATGTCAAAAACCATAAAAATTCTTTTGGTCGAAGGCCATTGATGTATTCCTATCGCCGAAAGTGAGAAACCTACCATTGATGCATGCAAGGCTCAAGGTATTGAATGGGTGTTTCTAAGTCAATTTCTTGGATAATGAGTTGATGTCGACAAGAAGCGACTCATCGCAGGAGGGCCTTGATGTATCCCACATCAACGAAACAAATTGAGTGTAGTGATTTTAGAGATGGAATTTTACTAACGGCACAAGGTTTAGGAATGACGGTTATGAAAATGAAGGTTTTTGATATTGCAAAAGATGGATTTTGACTAAATGGCTTCTCTAGAACATTTCGGCGACATTAAAGTGAATTAGTAGCATTGACCCAAAACAACGCTATGGATGGTATGATAGACCAACGGTGTGATAACCATCAAGCTAATAACCCAACCGAGATAGTCACAGTGATGAAGTGAAAATGTTATCTTTAAGAGCGACCTACTACCATAAAGTGGTTTTCCCCTTTTCCCATTTTCCCCACTCATTGCTAACCAGTACCTCTTTATTTTTATCAAGATTGAGGAGGATAACATATACGTGTTGTATAATTTCACCCTTCAAGCGAATCCATCACTATTTAATGTTTAACGAGTCTAGGGAAGGTGAAACTCGGTCATGTTTAGATGGACAAGTTTGTCACTTTTTGATGTTTTTAAAGAGTTTAATGACAAAGATAACTCAATCCTTTTCATGTTTAGAGAGTTTGAAAAGGTACAAAAAGAAAACTCCACAAATTCTTTTTCATAAATTAATCTCTCAAGTCCAAAAAAGCGTAAAATAATACAAGAGAGATATCGTTTTCAATCCGTTAATGAGCTGGAAAGGACAAGTAATCAGCAATGTTTTCATATTTAGAGAGTTTGAAAAGAGCTTAAAGAGGACTCCATTTTGAGGAACGAGTGGTGTCTAGGGTAGCAACTGGTTCCGGTGATGTTGGAACTTCTCAAAACATGTTGACTTCTGTGAAGAGGCTGGCTAATAAGACCACTTATTGCAACTATTCCTCAAAAAAGGATAAACAACCATGTGAAAGCGTATGATCAACCAAAGGGATGGTGGCGATGGGATGAAAACAGCCAAGGTTCATCTAATGAAAGACGCTGATAAAATGGAAATCACGAGAGTTAAAAATGGAAATGGGTTCATTTTTACACAAGCTTGAACCATAGAAACTATGCTTGGATTCAGTTTCATGTTTACACAAGCTTGAAACGAAAAACTATGCTTGGATTCAGTTTCATTTTTAGACAAGCTTGAAACGAGGAAAAGCTTTGCTTGAAACTGGTTTCATTTTTACAAAAGCTTGAAACGAAGAACTATGCTTCAGATTGGTTTACATGCCCCCAGCATGATGAAAGGGAGAGTCTCATGTAACTAGATGGAAGTCGTTGTGTGAAGCAGGATGGTTATCCAACACCTTTTTGGCTTCGTCTAGATAGGGACAAAGGTGAATCGAGTGATTCCCTTCACATAACCTACAGGGAAACTTAGCTTTACCACTAGGTGCATGCCCCCCAAGCTTCATTACATTCACTTAAGTAGACTACTCGTGGCTATTAGGTGGATGGAATGAAGGTTCGTTTATGAGATCAAGTGAAAAAACTTGAATTAGAACTTTTCTTTAGGGGACCTTATTTCATTTTTTATTGAGCTTCACACAAGACAAGGAACTATGCTCAAATTCCTTGTTCCATTTTTTAACGAGGTTGACACAAGACAAGGAACTATCCTTGAGGGAGCTGTTTCATTTTCTAATGAGGTTGACACAGTAAAAGAACTATCCTCATAGACCCTTGCTTCTTTTTTTAATGAGGTTGACACAAGACGAGGAACTATCCTCATATTCCTTGGTTTCATCTTTGAACGAGGTTGACATAAGACAAGGAACTGTCCTCTTGGGCCTGTTTCATTTTTTAAAGAGGTTGACACAGTAAAAGAACTATCCTCATAGACCTGTTTCATTTTTTAACGAGGTTGACACAGTAAAAGAACTATCCTCATATTCCTTGGTTTCATTTTTTAACGAGGTTAACACAAGACAAGGAACTTCCCTTGGTTCCTTGGATCACAACTCATAAGAGGTCATGAAGGAGAGATTAGGTTCGAATGCCCCCAGTTCATGATGTACAACATCACTGAATTGATAGTTAGTTCATGTAGGTATGGAACGTGTTGCGACATAATTAACCTGTGGCGGGGATGATACCATTGGTACAAAAGGACTACATAGGGAAGATGGTTGACTAGAAGCCATATTTGAGTTGGGAAATGAAAGCTGGTCAATGGTGAAAATTCTGCCTTCATGCAGGAAACAAATCACTCGCAAGAGTGTTGAAACAATAGCTCCCATGTGATAAACAGAGTCATGCCCAAGAATTAAATTGTAATCTAAAGGACTTGGGACTATCGTCACATTCAGATAAATGATTTTTCCTCCCAAATTAATAGGTAACTAACGAAGGATCCCTAATGGTTGATTGCATCTTTTGTTAAAAGCCAACAAATTTTGGGTAATAGGCACAAGTGGCAGTGAACTAAGCGCTTGCCAAGCAGTTGAGAAAAGGATACTCATAGATGCACCTTCATCTATAATAGTGCCTGATACAATCATATTACAAACTTGTACTATGATCTGGAAAGGCACATAAGAAGGAAGACGGAATCCTACCAGTCGATTCCAATAAAAGGAAGTGACCAGATTACTTGGAGGGGGTCCCGTAGAAATGGGAGAATTAACCCCTTGAGTTACGAGAACGGTAGGATTTTCCTCCTGTCTTGATGGAATAGGAGGATTTCCCCCAAGCTCATTGGGAAACAAAAAGAACCTGAGTGGTATCATATTAACTCTCTTCAAGAAAGGTATGATTAACTGAAGGTGAAATCATGTCAAATGTTACCTCGACCTATTAATTTGGGTCAGGTATAGACTCATAGGATTCACTTTCAAAGAGAGTGGGTTCGACCAACAGTTGACTTTGGTCAATCAATTCATCAACTAGTGAAGGATTTAGGGAGAATTTCCTATAACCAAATGGAAGTCATTGCAGTGAAACAGGACGGTTATCCAACACTTTTTTTGCTTCATCCAGATAGGGACAAAGGTGAATGGGGTGATTCCCTTCACATAACCTACATGAAAATTTAATTTTACCCTTATTTCGATGAACTTTACTACCACTAGTTGATGGTGTGTCACCAACATGATCCCCAGAAGTTTATGACACAGGATGATGTGAATGAGAAGCCCATTCTTCTAAGATCTAAGGAATATCATGACAATTTTGAAGAAGATGGTCTCCCATACAAAATTTGCATGAATATCAAACTTTGTGAGGCTTGATGGACAGTTTCTCATCAGATGTTGTATTCAAAGCAATGTTTGCTTGGTTACCCCTCTATTAAATTTTCTTCTTCTTCTTCTTCTTCCCTTTCTTCTTCTTCTTAGCCAACTGGTTACTAGTACCAATACTTTCACTAGGTGAAGAGGAAGAAGGGGAGGAATAAACAACCGAGGAAGAAGGCAAAGGGTCAACTTTAGGATCAACTGGAGGTTGATTTTGTCCAGTTGGAGGGCTATTCGATTGCAGAGAAATCACCACATTTTGAACCAAGGAGGTTGAAAAAAACCATACTGGCAAGCCAATGGTAAATCTCGGAAGGGACAATGTAGCCATATAAGGAGCACCAATATTTCTGAAAGAAGGAAAAGGACTATGATTCCCATCAAAAGGAATTCCTTGATCGGTGGACTCTGAATTTGTCGCCATATGTTTCAACCTAAGATCAACTAAGGAGTGAGCATGGAGGATGGTATCCATGGTCAATTAATTTTATTTTAATCAAAGTAACATAACAAAACAAAAGGGATAATCTAGGCAAAAGGTTTAATAAGCAATTGTGAACTGCAGAATACCTCCTGGCGAACCGAGTAGTATGGGTAGGAAATCTCCCCTAATGTTGTGTTATGTGTATCATAGTGTACAAGGCGGCCGACTCGGTTACCTAAGGATGGATAGTAACCTAGTGTTTTCCTCCCATATATACCCGAAAGTACATGGAGGCCCAATCCATATAAGCATTGTCTAATGCAAAACCGCATAGTGAGAGCATTCCCATGTACTTTATGTACTGTAACACCACCCTATATACCCGAAGGTACGTGGACAAGCTACAATATACTCTTGTACGTGGAATGAGGTATCACACTCAGGATGTATTGCAGACAAGTTAGTGACATCTGCTTTGTTTTACGATGCCGGAATACGTCTTTAGCCTAGAAGCACTAAATGTTCTCATTAATGACAATGTGTCATTAAGTAAATTGATGTTAATTTTAAGTTGATCTTGGTTAGGAATTTGCCTTTCAATTTCACCACGTGATGTATTTTGAAATTCCTAGGAATGAAACTATCATGATAAGAATTCTTTCCATTCAATTTAACGATGAAAATCCTAGCTACTTAGGGATAGAGCAATCAGATTTCTTTTGATCAAAGAGCAAAGTGCACAATCTAAATGCAATTTCCCTACACTATTCCTATTAGCAGACACAAAATTTTTCAATGCAACGTGCATGTATTTCTTTTTGATTCCCTTAATGTGAATATGAACAAAAAGGAAATATGCACATAAAATCAATCAATCTTCTATATGAACAAAGATCTTTATGATAGTTCAAATTCAAAGGAAGAGAAGACTTTACGACACTTTCTTTCGAATGAAGATTAATCAATTAAATCCTAACTTTGACTATTGATCTATAATGACAAAGAAAACATGAGGAAACATTAATCAATATAATCAAAGTTGCACTAGACCAAGAGATAACAACTCATTCTACATAACATTCATTGATCAATCAGTAAACAATAGAACAGAGAAAATTTGGTAAAAAACTCTTTCCAAAGATGGGAAATTGATCCTAGGAGGATCATTGCAGCCCAGAGTGGGAGATAGTGCATTTTAGAGCATTGCCCCTAAGCCAGGGATGCTCTACAGTGTACTGTGTCCCTCACAAGCATGTGTTGGTGACAGTAAGCCATGTCAAGAGGCAATTTGACACAGTTTTGACCAATTTTTCAATGTAAACAATTGAATTACAATCTATGAACACAAATGAAGTCTACAAGGATGTCTTAGGAGGTGGATAAGCTACTAGGAAGAGGATTCTTTCCCAATGGAGTAAATAATTTGTTTTGCAGAATTTAGCATCTAAGGATAAATACTAATTCACTAAACAAGTAGTTGTGCCTAGAACAATAGTTTAAAGTGTTTTAGACTTTCCTTATAAGCAACAGATGAGAAGAGAGGATAGAAGGCCTACTTGTATTTCCACTTTCCTCTCGTCTCCCTTTTATCGATTCCGTGGCTCCTTCCCATACTTAACCTGGCTGAAAAGTACCCTGTCAACACAGCAGAAGATGAAAACTAATCAAAGCATATGATCCATTGAATATAAATGAAAGGAATTAGAAGCAATTCATACCTATAAGAATTATGAAAGAACACAACATATGGAAAAAGGTTCAAACACTTTATTAGGTAGAAGGAGGAACTACAACCATATGTGTCTCATTCAAGGTCATTCCTTCAGCTTGGATCCCATCCACATCACATCAAAAGTGAGACAAGCTTGTGGCATCGCATCATTTGCTCCAGTGTCAAGTCTCATAGCAGCATTATCTCCTTACAATTCGACATAGTCTAGCCAGCCCCTTGATCACTTAGATGAGTGGTCAATTTATAGGAGGACGAAGGAGGTTTTGTCATTAATGGTGACATTGAATGGCCTTCCATACTTAGAATTAGTTCCATGGAGGAAGGGATGAGAGGATAGGATGCTCCTTAACTCATTCCTCATCCATTTGCGAGCTCATAGGAGTTTATAAGACAGGGAAACTTCTAGGTGACTCCAAAAGATAAGAATATTCCCCAAAGCCTATGTGAATTTCACTCATTCTTGCCCACCACATCTGAAAGGAAGCCTAAGTGCTCTGTAAAGCACCCTAGTAGTGGACTTAACTACTCTGCAGTGCACCTTCTTAAGGGCTTACCTGCGTTGGTCCCTCTAGAGGCAATTTCTGGATGTCTTCAGGTCATGAAACTGTCTAGGAAGGAGGCATTCAAAGGGTTGACTTGTTTAGGGCATGAAACAACTAAATTTAAGGTTGATGAGCCCTAAAACATTGATATGAAAATTGGGATTTGATGTTCCCTAATGGATCTGTAAGAGTATGGATGCTCCTTAATGAAAATGTGTGGTCGATTGAGCCAACTGAAGAATGCAGTGGAAAAAATTATTGTTGATTGACTCACATGTCGAGCCATCAATTTGACCCACCTTTGCATACGTGGATCTCTAGGACCAGCTACACCGAGTGATACATGTTGCAGTTGCATCAATGGAATTATCTCTAAGGTAAAAGCGATTAAGAGCAAATGATAGCAAAAATTCTTCATCTTACCACCTTTTACCTTGGTTAGTTGTTCTTTCAGTGAAGAAAGCACGACGTCACACCAGTTGAATACTTTTGGCTCTAGACACTCAAGTGCATACTGCATATATGATCTATTTGCAAGATGAAGTGTCACACTACCAGCCAACTTTGAGATTGTGAAGAGGATCATCCTCAAAGGAAAATCACTTACATCTCTGATGTTTATTTTCCCATCCTTGCTAAGCTGTGTATCTAGCCACCAAAATTGTCAAATGTAATCCCTCACTGATTCACCTCCACGAGAAAATCCAGAAAGTGAGATGGGGGCACCTCGCCTCGATAGTCCAGTAAGAAATTAAATATCATCAATGGTGATAGGGACCATTTTGTCCCTTATTTGAAAATTCTGATCTGTTGAATCCCATGCATGAACTAGGAACTGCAATAGCTCTATTTGTTGCCTCAATCCGGATAACCTGAAGTATTTGAGTAACCGATAGTTTTTGAGGGCCTCAACTGTACCCAAGTTATTTAGGGCAACCATGTCTTGTTTTTCATTCTCTATTTCTCGCCAGTAATCGACATTCTGATCTGATGGAAGCGTAAAATCCAATCATAAGCTTAGTTAGGATCCTTTCCATGCAAAAAACAAGACAATTTTTAGAGCAAACAGGTTAATCAATTTTGTGAAACTAGGCCAGTGCAGCCCAGGCACAGAGACAGATCACTAAAGAGTAGGCAACCTTTTATCAGGGTGTTGTTCAGTGCAGTTTTCGATGTGAAACCCTGCGCTGACCCCAGGGCGAAAAAATCAAAACCCAGAGGCCCCAAGAAACCCTAAAACTTGCATGAAATAGTAAAATAATGACCTGAAAAGAAAGATGAGGGGTAGATCTCCTACTTGGTCTAGACGGCAAGAGAAATGGTCCACAAAATCTCTCGCAATCAACTGTGGAAGTTCAAGGTAAAAAACTAGCCCAGAGCACAAAACTGAAAGGTAAGTATCAAATGGTAAAAATTACATGGTAAAAACTTGTTTTATGTTTATTCCATGTTTATTAATCGTGTAAACGTTAGTATTTACCTATTTTTACCTATGAAACAGGTATTTTTAATCCATTTGGTGATGTTTTGAGCAGGTTTTATAGCTGACTTATAGAATTTGATGTGCTCGATTGTAAATTGTACCTTTGACCATAAAGCATGCTTTTATCTCTTTTTCGAGCTATGTTAAATAACGAAAAATGAACCCCCTTGGAGTCCTCTTTAAGATATTTTCAGACTCTCTGAATATGAAAAGATTGTTGAGTGCTTATCCTTTTCAGCTTGTTAACAAATTGGAAATGACATCTACTCTGTGTAAGTTTAACCCTTTTTCAGGCTGAGATAGATTAACTACGAAAAAGGAATACGTTGATCGAACATGATCAATAGGTTCTCTCTTGTATTGTTTTACACTTTTTCAGGCTTGAGAGACAAATCTACAAAAAAGAACTTGTGGAGTTTTCTTTTTTTCCATTTTTAAACTCTAAACATGAAAAGGACCGATTTGTCTTTGTCGTTAAACTCGTTAAAACATCAAATAGTGACAAACTTGTCCATCTAGACAAGGCCAAGTTTCACCTTTGCTAGACTCATTAAAACATCACATAGCAATGGATTCACCTGAAGGGTGGAATTATACAACAAGCATATGTTATCCTCCTCAAGCTTGATAAAAATAAAGAGGTATTGGTAAGCAATGACTGGCGAAAATGGAAAAAGGGGTAAACCACTTTATGGTAGTAGGTCGCTCTTGAACATGACACTTTTACTTCATCACTGTGACCACTTGGGTTTGGTTATCAACTTGATGGTTATCATACCATTGGTCTATCATACCATCCATCACTTTGTTTTGGGTCAATGCTACCAATTCCTTTCAGTGTCACCGACATGTTCAAGAGAAGTCATCCAGCTAAAATTCATCCTTTCCAATACCATAAACCTTAATTTTCATGACCACCATTCTTTAACCCTATGTCGTCAGTCAAATTTCGTCTCCAAAATCATTACACTTGTTTTGATTTCGTTGATGTGGGATACATCAAGGCCCTCCTGTGATGAGTCGCTTCTTGTCGACATCAACACATTAGAAGTTGACTTAGAAACACCCTTCTAGTACCTTGAGGCTTGCATACATCAATGGGAGGTTTCTCGCTTTTTGCGATATGTTGACATCACTCGCCTTTGACAAAAAGAATTTGTATGTTGTTCAACATGGAAACATCCATTCACACCATGTAGAATGTACTGCAGTACCTTGAGGATCATTATCATTATCAGAGATTTCTCTCACATCTGTTAACAGTTTACATCATTAGTTGGTAATCAAATGGTGTCTTCCATGTTCGACTTCAGATCACATATTCACATGGTAGAATCGTACTTGAGCGAACGATTGAACGAGATAGAAGACCTCAGATCTAGTTCCATCTATCTGGGCTGCGATTTCAGGAGTATTAAATCATATGTATAATGGCCTTACATTGATGGTCATCCATTCATGGGTCTATATCCATAGAAAATTGCCTATGTACATGTAATGAAAGTTTATATGCTAAGCATGGGTATGCCTTCCCTCAGCGATTCATGAAAAATAATCAAAGTATCATGATATATGTATTGTAATTGATGCAAGTCACCTTCCACTTCGAAACCTCCTCATCACATCGTAAATCATTTCATTCGATATTTACATTTTTCAACTTCATGCTTTAGGGGGTAGCTATTATAGATCCATTTGGGAATATCGCTCCCATCATCCAGATCAATTTTTTAGGGCTCATCAAACCCTAATTTTAGTTCCTACATGCCCTAAACAAGTCAACCTTTTGAAAGCCTCCTTTGCAAACAGTTTCATGACTTGAAGACATCCTGAAATGATCTCTAAAGGGACCAGCGCAGGTAGACCCATGTAAAGGTGTGCTACAGAGAAATTAAGTCCATGCCATGGTGCTCTGAAGATCACTTAGGCCCTCTTTGACCTACGCTGGTCGAGATTGAGCGGAATTCACATAGGGTTTGGGGAATATTCTTATCTCTTGGAGTCTTCTAGAAGTTTCCCTCACTTATCAACTCATTTGAGCTTGGAAATGGATGAGGAATGAGTTACAATGCATCCTATCCTCTCAACCCTTCCTCCATGGAACTAATTCTAAGTATGGAAGGCCATTCAATACCTCCATTTATGACATCACCTCCTCCATCTTCCTATAAATTGAGCACTCATCTAAGTGATCAAGGTCAGGACTTTGATGAATTGTAAGGAGATAATGTTGCTATGAGAATTGTCTTCGAGACAAGTATTGTTATGTTGCCAGAGCGTCATGCTCTTAATGTGATGTGGATGGGATCAGAGCTGGAGGAGTGACTTCGAATCAGACTTCATGGTTGTAATTCTTCATTCTATTCAATAAAGTATTTGAACCTTTTTCCATATGCTTATCTTGTTATATGATTCTTATATGTGTGAATGTATCTGATTCCATTTAGTTTTAATCAATAGATCTTTTGCTTTGGTTGGTTCTTTGCCTTCTATTGATGTTTACAGGCACTTCTTAAGCGTGTTAAGTATGGGAAGGAGCAACAAGATTGATACAAAGGAGACAAGAGGAAAGTGAAACTACAAGTAGGTCTTCTCATCCTCTTTGTCCTATCTATTTCTTATAGGAAAAGGCTAAAGTGCTTTAAACTGTTGTTCTAGATATTGCTACTTATCTATGGAATTAGTGTTTATCCGTATATACCAAATTCTCCAAAACAGGGGAGTGATCCTCAGAGGCTAGTTACCTTGTCATTGCAAACTTTGTTTTCGTGTTATTGGTTCCACCTTTACCCTGGTTTGTGTTTGCCTCTAGTCAGAGTTCTTGATGCGACTCTTGCCTAGTTACGTTGCTTTTGGCATGGATTTTTTCTACGTCTCTTGTCGTGGGTCTCTTTCGTGCTCCATGACTCATGGTTTGTGTCTTTAACAGGTGCCTCGCTGGTGGTTCCCTTGTCCAACTTTGTTTTTTTTGTGTGGTTTCACATGGCGCAATGGCTTGGGATCTATCGACCACGTGTTGGGATTGTGGGCCGATTACGATTTTTGTTTAGGTTCAACCTTTCTGGGTTTTACCCTCTTTAACTTGGTCCCCTTTGGGGTTGAATTTATGCAAGATTTTGCATTATTTCATATTTTATGAAGAATTCGGCTGTGGGTAATGATTATTTTTATGAGCCTCCAAAGTTAATCTATGGGAGACTCATTTGGAGCTTTATGCTCCTTTTTTTAAACTATTTGACAATTTCCTCAATGTGTTTTATTTTTAGTAATAAAAATAAAAAACCTTTTCTAAAAAAAATAATAAAAATAATAATAATTAATATTAATTACATCTAAAAAAAATATAAAAAACTCTTTCTCTCAACTTATGATAAATATAAAATTAAAATATATACTATAATAACATATATATATTAAATGATAACTTAAACTTATCCAATAGTGAAAAATGATAACAATAAAATCAAATTATTATTATTGTTATTTGGAATACTTCACACAATATTGCTACTGGTTTTGCGCTAAACGAACTGGCTATGCTCCCAAAAACATGTTACATGCTTTGTTAGTCAATAAACACTCGAGGATGAAAACAGTAAGTTACATCAACAAAATCACAAATGCGTTATAAAAGTTTATAATGACATACACCCTCACAAACTTTTCATTTAGAAAATGTGAGCGACAAGTCGTTCATCCCACGATTTAGCTTTGCAATTTTTAGTGTTATTTTGTAATTAAAATATTTAATAAAATAAAGTTGCGTTTAGATTTTCCATTATAGATGATGTGGAGTGGTAATGAGAAATTGGTGTGAGAATTGATAGATGGTAACAAAATCATTGAATTAATATTTTATATGAAAAAAAAAAATTAATATACGAAGTTGATTGTATTTTTTTAATAAAATAAATGTACATCTTGATTTATTATCATTATTTCTGATGGTAATGACAAATTGGTGGGAAAATTGATAAATGTTAAGTTAAAGAAGAGTAGTCCATAATTTATTATCATTCATCATTTTTTATGGTAATGACAAATTGGTGTGAGAATTGATAAATATTAAGTTAAAGAAAAGTACTCCATCATCCAAAGGCAAATGGCTAATATATCACATCATACCTTATTTGTTTAAATTTTTAACTATAGGTATTCAAATATATTTATTACCTATACAATACTCTTATAATCATATAGTGTACAATGTGAGAGACACTTTGCCCTTTGAAAAACGTGGGATTTTTGTTAAAAAATTCATGACTTTAAAACATACACATTTGGTAATTTGATGTTTGCATAATTCTAACTTGCATAGAGAATGGATCTTAATGAATAATATATAATTGAATTAACTCTAATTCATGTTATATTTTGCATAATTCTAACCAGCATAAGAATGGATCTTAATGAATAATATATAATTGAATTAACTATAATTCATGTTATATTTTCCACTTTTAGTACTAAAAGTTGTATTTATATTTTAATCTTGATGTTGATTATAATATTATT